>CAXKVX010005195.1:0-42284 GCA_964058865.1 Eleocharis quinqueflora
AATCACAAGTAATGATATACTATTAACCCAGTATCACCGTACTGGCACCCGAGTCCTAGCACAATTAAGGGTGGTGCCAGTAATACTACTAAGAAACCAAAATAAGCAAGTCACAGCTCAGAGCAGCACAATGCTCATAAGAGTATAAGCAGAAGCAAGCAATCAGTATAATAACACAAAGCTAAGCACAACAAGCATTCAGCATCAATAACGCAGGGCAACACATAGTAAAAGAAATCGCACTAAGGGTTGCGGTGTTTTACCAGTAAGGGCAAAGGAGTAATACGAGACAGAAGCAACAAGACAGCACCACCACCTCTATGGGCTTCCTCTTTTCCAACCCCTTTCCTTTGCCTTTGTTCGATTAATAGAAGAATATCAGTAAACGATTTACTATAGTGGCTACTACTCAGCACATGAGCAAGTCGAACGAAGGGAGGAAAAACGAGGCATAGGGTCGCGTTTTATAGTCAGAGAGAAGCTGAGGTGGTGGTCGAGGGTAAGGGTCTCGAGACGTGACAGTGAGTCAGAAAGAGGGAGACATGAGCAGAGATTTTCAAGGAATAGCCGAACGGAGTCGTGCAGCGCGAGCCAACTGGAAAGAGGGAATGAGGGACCGAGAGTGACATTGGCACAGAAATGGTACGGAGCTGGGACCGATTAGAAAGGTAATTAAGGCGAAACAGAGAGAGTGGTACGAGAGTAAAAATCGACAGAGAGAGGGGATTAGATCGGGATGAGAGGGAGACAGAGGAATTTAATTGGTGGAAGAAAGAAATTGTCAAAAGAAAAAGGAAGACATTAATGAGATGGGAGAGATTTTAGTGCCAGCAGGGGGAGAGAGAGGCGCAGCACATTAAATGCGCGAAATGGGAGAGCTGGGTCCGTAGGAATTAAGGGAGAGAGAGAGGTTTTCATGCTCTAGGCTGGCCCACATTCTTTTTCTGTAACTCCTCTGGTGCAGTCATTTGTATAACATTGCCTCTTTACAGGTTTGATGAATCATTTTGACCCGTTACACCAAATCGTGGTGCTTTGGTAATAAGGCGTCATAGGTGAATGAAGAGAGTGTATTAGAGGCAGAGGTGTAGAGTGGCGCGTGCTCCTAGGTGAATTCATGATGCATGAGTGAAATAATAGAGGGAAGAAATTAAAAGGGTGGGGAGAGGGTTAGCGTGGCACTAGGGGAGAAAGGAAAAGAAAAGAAAGGAAAGGAAGAGAGAGAGAAAGAATAAAGGGGGAATTCTAGGTGGTTTTAAATTAGAATCCGTGGACGATTTTGCGCAAACCAAGCCGGTTTTGGTAATGGTTCGTATTTGGCCGAATCCGTACTGGCCATGGTGTGGCAAGTGGCTCAGCTGTGGAGGCCGGGTTAATCGACTCGTTGCATGATTCATTATTTATTTTATTGGTTAAGGTTATCTAATTACAAGCAATTAATTAAATGACTAGAATTTTAGGTGTACCTACAACTTTTATTTAATGTGAAAATTTATTCTTAGATATATTTAATTTTATTTAGGGTGTTTGTTCCATTCATTTGATTTATTTATTCACAAGATTTCGGCTTAAACTTCCTTTTGTGTGAAATTGGTATCCCTCACTTTAACCAATTCCAATTGTTTAACTATTACCCGTCAAATTTTACTATTAATTTGTTATTTTTAAACTGTCAAGATTTTACGGGTTTCACAGAAGGTTCGAAGATCAAGTACTCCTAGTCCGCCATTTTCCTTAGGTAAGCATACAGTTGACCAATTGATAAGGAATCCTCCTTTTGAGGGAGCTGTTTGACCAGTCCAGAAAAAAACGCATTTTTGTCCTTTCAATGTGCTTTATAAGCCAAGCCGGGAGTTTGAAAGCCACCATAAAGTGAAACGGCAATGCATTGATGACTGAATTGATGAGGATCAGCCTCCCTCCTTTGGATAGAAATTTCCCTTGCCAGCATTGTAGTCTTTTTTGTACGGTTTCAAGTAATTGCAGGTACATTTCCTTTGTTGGTCCGGTGATAGACAGAGGAAGTCCTAGATATTTGATGGGAAAACTTTGTGTTGTGCACTCTAGTATGTCCTGAAAGACCATTGAGAGGTGTTGTGGGATGTGTATAGATACAAAGGTGCTTTTGGAGGGATTTAAATATAGCCCCGAGATTTCTGCATAAGTCGTTATAATTAGTTCAATATTGTAGAATGAGGCATTAAGGTGTGTCAAAGTAGTAGTCAGATGATCTCAGTTTATCGAAGTGATTAAGAACATTTGATTTAGATTATAAAAATCATTATATATCATATGCAAGATGACCCTTATAATTTAAATAGGAAAGCTAATCAACATTGATTTTTTTATTTATTTCCTATGACTTTTTTAGAATAAAATGTTAGTAATGTGTACCTAATCAGAAAAATCAATTTATTTAGTGAATCACATTATTAAACATATAAAATTGACGAGTATTTTACAACAATCAATGTTGTTATATAATTGTCTATGTAAAATATGCTTCACAATAAACATATAAAATTGATGAGATCGAGTAAGATTTCGAATCGTCAAGTTCCGACAACTTACAATCATGGGTCAGATCAGGCAAGATCCGGTCAGAGTTTGAATCGAGCATCGTCGAACTTTTTCGAGTCTTGGAGTCGAATGAGATCGAATCAGATTCGAATCCTCGCACCCGCCGGACTAAAATCCTGACTCCGTCCTTGAACCCCATGAGTACATACATCAGGCTGAAAAATACAAGAACAAATTTAGAGGTAATACCAGAAATTATCTTTTCTATCTTTGACCATTTGAAAAAATGACCTTTCTGCCCCTCTTAAACAATGCAATTGGATAATGGTTACATGGTTAGCCAGGAAACCTGGTTCTGTGGATTGCAATTCGAAGTTTGGACCACCATATTGCAGGCTTGCAGCTTTAAACACATCATGGTAGTTTTGCGTCTAATTTTCTTTTTATGTTAAATTTTGCATCAATATATGTATATTGCTATCAAGTAAGATTGAGAAAAATGTTTGCTTTAATGAGGTTTATTGCACTGATGGACCCCTTGAACAGAAATGAGTTACAGTAGGTGTTGGTTTGAACTTAAATTTGTCACTGTTAACTGTTGGTTGAATGGTTTAAATTGGTTTTCTTCAACATCAACAAAGTAAGTAAAAGATCGTAAATTACGCCTTGTAGTTAATACCCTGAACTTGGTCAGTTTTATGTAATGAAATACATCATTGGAGACTTATCAAGGGAAGAGAAGTTTATATTCTTTCCCTTCAAACAAGAACAATAGACTTTAATTAAAGTTCAATTTTAAAAGAAAACAACAACAACAAAAAAAAACATAAAGCAAAATATAGAATGAAAACCATAGCTTAATTGCACGTCGATCACCACCTAACAAAATATCTTACTCAAAATTACGATTAATAGTCGTGTCTTAGAATGCAATAAAAATATGAAATGCATGGATACCATAATATGCTGTGAATGTGACGCAGCTAATTAAGTAGTGCAAGAACAGTACTATCAAATAGCTGTTTTGTTAGTTTAATTTCTCAATTTATGTATATAATATATGTTTTCTAAAAGTAAAATATGCAAGCTAAGTGCAAAATCCCATGTATGCAACATGAATTACACAAAAGTAAACAACTATTTGTGTTTTCGTCATTTTCTGTTTTCACTGTTACTTTGTTTTTTTCTATAAAAGATAAAGCCTATTAAAAAACACCTTTTTAGATATCAAATTTTCAAGACGAACTCTCCCCAACCATATCCCTAAAAGCCCAAGAAACACTTTGCACTCCTAGCTACATATATAAACAAGGTTTACCAGAATTGCAAAAGGCCGGATGTATGTATTGGGCTTTACAAGCTCAACCAAACAATTTAATCAACAGATTTCGGAAACTTCAGCTCACGAATCAACACAGGCCACCTTATTACCATCCATCTTATCAGGAACCAGAAGTGCTCTAACAACTAACATAGTAACATGCATGCATCATGCCAGCATTGCCATTACACAACAAATTGAAGTGTGAAAACCATGGCAACAAGTTTACATCACATAAACGTCATCAAACGAGCAAAAGATGGTTCGAATGGGAGATAGATTTGAAGGAGAGGCCCCCCTCCCCTCTCTCTCTCTCTCTCTCTATTTGTTTGTTGTTGGGTTTTCTCTTTTCAGGTTATCCCACGTGTAATGGGCACTATCTAATTTTGTGGCCCCTAACCTAGCAATTCATCCTTTTCTCTCTTTCATCATCTCCACCTCCTCTCTTCAACGTACTCTCCACTGTACATTTTTTTTTTCTTATTAGTTTCCCTTTTTAACTTTTTTAAGTTGGCCGTATATATGGTGATTAAGTGCATGGGTACATTTAATGATTTAATGAAATTGATCTTTAATTTGTCTATTCGTTTCTTAATTTAATGATATTTCATAAAACTGATTATAATAGTTTTCTTTAAAAAGCTTTAATCATTGTCATTCCATTTTGGTTGCCAATTGGTTACAGGAAACGAATAGACGCATGCATTTGTAGCCTCCAACTGTTGCCTAATTCACTCCATTTGTAGGCACCACATGTTGGTTGTTGTCCCATTTTAAAGAAGCATCATACGTATATGAACAATTATTACAAAAAGAATAAAAAACAAAACTATATATACGTATAAAGGAGCTACTTAAATTTCCCTCCAGTTAGAGTACACGATGGTACTCTTTGGCTTAATTATATTATTACTGCCTCCATACACAAAATACACAAAATCTTTTTTTTTTGAAGAAAGTAGGCATTGCCTACTTAAAATTTGCATTAGAACAAAGAAAAGTTACATTATTTATGTACAAGAATCTCTAGTAGCGAGAAATTATTATTATGAATTTACAAAGCTAAAGGATTTCCTAGAATATTAGTCCAATGACGCGACTCGTGTAGGATTTCCATTGATATGAGAAATGTTGGCCTTGTTTTGGATGTGAAGACTCGTCTATTCCTCTCTTTCCATAAGCACCATAGCGTTGCTAGCATCGTGGAAAAAAATACACAAAATCAAACAGACAAACATATATATATATATATATATATATATATATATATATATATATATATATATATGAGGAGGGATCCGTAGCCGTCAAACTTCCAACCGCTCGCAACCGCTCGATGGTAGCAAATGTAAATGGCCGATCCGGACCGTTGAAAACATTCTCCATATTAATATAGACTTGGAAACCAAATTTTACATTTTTTTGATTTTTTTTACTATTTTATCGGATGGATTGAAAATTTATTTATCTAATGATTTACAAACATCCAATTTTCAATCCGTCCGATAAAATAGTAAAAAAATTTCAAAAAATATAAAGTTTGGTCTTGAAGTCTAAATTAGTATGGAGAATGTTTTCAACGGTCCGGATCGACGATTTACACTTGGTATGATGGAGCGGTTGCGAGCGGCTACAGATCCTTCCTCTATATGTATATACATATATATATTTTCCGATTTACATTTTATAGAATTATATAGCATTATGTGGTTGGGCTAGTACTGTCATAAGCAACTAAACTGGATGCAAAATGAAAATGTATACATGCTCAGGAAATTAAAATGCGCTGTGACTAAGTATCTCCAGCTTTTAGAAATGGAGACGCATGTGAGAAAATCTAGTGGAGTGTGCTTAGTCTTTGCTATGATTATTGGTTCCTTTTAACACCCATTTGCTCCTACAAAGGAATCCTTCAAAATTATTATCAGAACTTTATTATCCATTAACCTAAACCCTAAATATCTAATTATTAGTCCTTAATTAACGAAATTACTTGAGAAAACTTCTAGTGGCTAATTATCTTATGACAAAAGATCCGACCCAATAGCTACCATTTTGTGCATGAATCATTTTGTTCTGTAATTTCTCGGAAAATTGTTGATGCATCATGCATTTTAAACATGAGAGAGAAGGTATGCATAGTATTAATTGTATTGTAATATATTCATGGCTTCCTGTTGAAGTGATGCTATTGTACTTTGTCACAAACTTCTATGGTGCTCGTGGGGCTATCTATCTATCATTGCTCAGGATTCGAAAGGTTGTTGGTGTAACCTGACGTTTGCATGACGTAAACACAAATTCTTGGCCTTCTCTCCATTTGTTTCTAAACTAGAGAAAACTTGATTACATCCAAGAATTTCAATATTTCATTTAATTAAAAACTTTTAATATTTTTTTACACTTTTTGAAAGATCCAATAAATATTTTAAGATATCGAAATTTAGAGGACGCATCCAACTGATGCATCCTGAAATTAAACCCTCTAAAAGACACACCTACTAGATTCATTCAGGGGGCGGAGTCAATATGAGTCAGAGGGAGCAATTGTCCCCCTCAGAATTTTTTTTTTTGCAAAATGTATCTTGTATATTTATATAATTGATTTTTTCCCCAAAATATGCTTATAATTTGTTTTTAGAATATACCTTATTTTGTCTTCCTGGAAAAAAAATCCTAAAGCTTGCCCCTCTGGTGAAATTCATCCTTTAATAAGTTTATATTTTTGTAACATGTTTAATTCATTCATGGTACTGAAATTGTATGAAACATAACTATCTTAATTTCTTTACTGGAATTTGTCCTTTATTATTGTGATATCTTAAATCATTTACAATGTAAACATTTATGAAAAAATTGTAATATATATTCAAATTCCAATGAATTTGAATCTAGTTTTTCCCCTTCCATAGACAATTATTTAAGGACTAAAATTAAATTAAAATAATATCAATGTTCTATGAGTTTCTAAATAAGAAACTATTACAACTCTATCAAGTAGCAGCATGCATGTGTTTTGTAGGAGGTTTTTTTTTTCTTCATTGTCCGTAGACTTACAACACGCATTCACAAACAAATCAGAAAATAAATTTGAAAAAACTCCTTAAAATAGTTCCGAACGGTGTTTGAACCTCATACCTCCTTCATTAAAATTTTGTGTCTTATCACTATACTAGATAGTGCTTGACATGTGTTATCTAGGAGGTTAACAAGCACACATAGATTCTCCATTTTGTTAAAAGTGGAGGTAGCTAGATTTGATATGATATGTCAAGTATGGCGTGGTTTGTCGACTTCGTGTAGTTTCCCATTACATTAGGCATGCATTATCGATTCAAGTCCCTTTGAAAGTTGCATATCTATAACTTCAATCATTAGGTTAATTAATCAATCAGTTAACTATTTTTCCTTTTTGCCTTTTAATTTTAAATAAGGTTTTGACATCGTAAAAGTAAGACTTGTCCTCTTTATCGAAGATTATTATTGTTTTTCTTCACTAGTATTGAACTTCCAATTTCTATCTTGAATATATAATAGATAATTCAATGCAAGTAGGGATCAAAAGAGAAATGAAGAATGATATTTCCAATATATTATATATAAACTATTTAATTTTCACGACCATGCACGATCAGAGAGTTGGATAAAACGATTTGGTGACCTACAAGTAATTACATTTGACAGCACAAGACATATTTCTCACTTGTCAGTATATACCAGAGAATTAAAACTCCCAATCTATTATTAAGGATAGCACCTTATTATGATTGTAATCGATATCTAGACATCTATATATATGCTATATATATATTATATAACATTAACCTAGGCTCCAATAACATGTGGTTATTATTTTTAGCGCATTCCACCCCTGTTATTCCACTCCATCTGTTCATCAACTCCTGTCATCACATTATGTTGTTTCTATTGTTAATTAATAATTCACAATTTCTAATCATTACAATCGTTACAAAATATATTGATATGCAAAAGCATTAACATTACGTGCGTGTTCTCAATTATAACAGATAAATAATATGAGATATATAGCAAATTACTAATGGATGCATGGATGGACAGGATTGAAATGGACTATAAACGTTTTTCTCTGTTTTTTTTTTCCATTTGCTGGTTTTCTCCATTAAATTAAGTTGTTTTAATTTCTCTTTATGCTTCTTTTCTTTCTTTTGAAGTGCTCTTTGAACTGATCATCACATATTTATCCAGGTATATCTCTTTAATTGTACAATCTTTTTGTGCCACATGCATTATATAAATAGTAACTTGTTTTCCCTCGTGAACCCACACACATCATTATAACCCTCAGAGATCTATGCATTACCACTTAATGGACGTGTCCAACTACAATTAATACCATTAATTTCAAAAAATATATTCCAACGCCAATATAATAGAAATCTGACCATCTGTAGAAAATATTTAGGTCTTGTAATTAGATTGACCCTACCAATGGTGGGTAAGCTTATAGCATGCATTGTTCCTGTTGTATAGATATATATACATGACTATGCATTGGCAATTACTACAAATGTAATTTCTAATTAATGTTACATGAACAGGAAAGTCACCTAACTTAAATTTGCTGTTATATAGCAGCCGCCTTATCATTTATACCTTAGTAGCCTTGACTTGGAAGTCTCTCTCTCTCTCCCCCCTCTTTTCCTGATGATCATCTCTGACTAACACTATATATATAAACATACACTAGGTTGTGATCATACATCAGATACTATCAACAACCTCAGTGAAATAGCTAACATCACTTTGTTACCTGCATCCATCTAGATATAGCTAGGCACCTTCACTTTCTTCTCTACAGAGCGCATGCTAAGTTTTATTCATTGACAATATTCACATGGGAGAAGGTACCACAAGCCTACCACCAGGTTTTCATTTCTACCCTTCCGACGAAGAGCTAATCGTCCATTTTCTTCATCGCAAGGTCTCAACTCTGCCATGTTACCCAGACATCATCCCCACCATCCATCTTCATCGTTACGATCCTTGGGATCTCAATGGTTGGTTTTAGTCATTGATATTCTTTTCTTCTTCTTTTCTTTCTTTCTTTCTTTTCTGCATGGGGTCAATTATTACACTTATTGCACCAACATCCATCACGGATTTCATTTATGAAGTGTGCAAACAGCAGTGGTTGTACATATAATATATAAGGAACTGTTCTTAATTATGATCACCATGCATGCAACGATTATATTAAGTAAAGTAGGGTTGATCATGACAAGAGAATCTTTCCATAATGTTGTCGAAAGAGAGCTTGATGTACATAGTACACATAATTATGGAGGTTAAAAATAATTACAATTTAAAGTATAAAAGTGTTTTTTGGTTCAAACTTCAAACATGTCAAAGATGTCTTTATATTTTTACCAAGTGCTGCATTAATTAATTAACAAGTAATAATCTTGTATGTTACATAAATATTAGCATGCATGCATGGTTGTTTACTTTTGAAAAAGGATGCATGATTTTTTACCCTTAATTAACACAAATCACCTTTTTTTTAAGGTAAAGCTCTT
Organism: Eleocharis quinqueflora; assembly: GCA_964058865.1. Lineage (NCBI taxonomy): Eukaryota > Viridiplantae > Streptophyta > Magnoliopsida > Poales > Cyperaceae > Eleocharis > Eleocharis quinqueflora. The sequence continues at coordinate 9,400 of CAXKVX010005195.1, forward strand.
GAAGCAAATGATAATTTCTACTTTTTCACCCGGATGTCACAAAGTAGAGGAACACCAAATGGCTATTGGAGCCAAGTTGGCAGTGATGAACAAGTTACTCGCGGTGGTAGAGATGTCGGGTCGAAGAAAACATTAGCTTTCTACATCAGAGACTCACAAGAGAGAATCAAGACAAATTGGGTAATGCATGAATTCTACTTACTTGATGGAAGCCAATCAAACATTAGTGGGGGAAGTGCTAATAGTAGAACAAAAAAAGGTCAATCAACAAAGGTAATTAATAGAGTATATCATTTTCAAATTAATTATTTGACCATTCAATATATAGATACATGAATGCATGCAGTGAATCATTTTATATATCCTTAATTTGGACCAAGCATGTTTGATGACTGTCATTAGCTGCCTTCATTCAAAATAAACTTGTTAATTAGCATCATAGGTATATATGTACAGAAAAATCTATTCAACAGAAAGTGTATGTCCATATTTCAAACCCTAACTGGTACCTTATTCAAGCATTTGTTTTTACGGAAAATACATAATATACTGACATCATTACATATCAATATATAATTTACATTTAGGAATACAACAAATGGGTTGTCTGCCGGGTTTTTGATTCGACTGGTAGCTCACAATCGAGCGCGAGCTGCCGTGATGAAGGCATGGAACTTTCATGCTTGGATGAGGTGTTCTTATCTCTAGATGATTTTGATGAAGTAAGCTTGCCTAAGTGAAACCCACAGATCAGAGTCGCACGAGCCGATTTCTTACATGTCTGGTTCAATGCCTACATAATGCTTCATATGCAAGAAAGCAAATTATAATGACACAATTTGTGCAAGTCTATATTGAAAAATATGTAACTGTAGTTACTTATTGAAGAGGTGCAACAATTTGATGGTCATTAGGAGCTATATATATCCTTAAACTTTAATTTGGAACTTTGTAATATTGCAAGTAGTTCAATGTGCTTTTTTTGTTTTTAGTTTCTCTTTAACTAGCAATCTCTTGATCTCTTAGCATATCTTATATATGTATATTTTTGGAATTACTGCAGGGGTTTTTGTTGTTGTTTTCTTTATTTATTTTTTGTGCATAATAATTAGCTAGCCTCGTCCCCCAAGTGCTTGTGCATGATGAGTGATTATTTGCTATTATTGGATCAAAAAGGGGAAGGTTGTGGAGGTTAATATTAGAATACGTGACGCTGTCTCGCGTCTCAAATCACAAATCCGCGAGGACGGACTGCGATAATTGATTCAGCAGAATAAAAACAACAAAGAAAAGTTACATGCTAAATAATAAAGGAGCGAATTTTCAAAATTCTCTCACAAACTAAATTTCATTAAACAAAACATGATGACTCTTACAAAAGAGTAGAGTCCTTTTATAGACGACATGTGCATTGGTTCCAAAGTAATCAATAAACGAATAAGTAAAAAAACAACGGATTGATTCGGTATATATACCGAAATTAATTGTTAAAGAAATAAAAAAACAGAAAATAAAATAATAATCTACATAAATTTGAAGTTCACTCAAAGTAATGTTAGAGATAAATCTTATCAAATCAATTCAGAATCATAATATAATATGAATTTTTTATTGAATATTTTTCTAGCTTACGTCAATACGGATCTAAAAGAATTCCTTCCCTTATAATTATGGATCTTGCTATAAAGCCCCGAATTTTGCCTCCCACAGTGTCTCTCCACCTATGACAGTGAGACCCATCAGCACAGACAGTGGGAGCATTGTGAGAGGCAAGACAAAGGGCATGTAACTTTTCCACGTGTTCTTTCTTTCCATGATCTTTTTGTATGTGACTTGGATAGTTGGATGCTTCCGTGGGCTTTCATTGTGTAGTGCCCACAAAACAAAGCAATTGAGCCCTTTGGCAATTCACCAGTGGTCTAGTGCCAGTGGTCAGTACATTTTTATATGTACGCATGCATTTTGCATTAACAGACCTAAAAGTTTGTTATTTTACTTTCACAATTTCTTTTTCATCTTGTGACCGGCGCACTTTGTGTTATTAGTCAATATTTTATTTCACTACTAGAATTAATCTGCATTATTAGGCAGAAAAATGGACTTGTATGTACGCACATTGTACTATTCTGATTTCGACCCACCTTGTGTCCGCCTCTTTAATCTATTGGATACAATTATTGACATATTTGTCAGAATAAAATCACATAATTATTTTTATATATATAAAGAGTCTCTCGTTGCCTCCATCATTTATTACTTTTCAAGTCTCTTGCAAAATGTTAACCTGCCTCTTTCATTCTATGATACAAATGCACTAGTTATTATTTATCTCTATATTGATAATTGCACGAGCTATGCAAAAAGAAATTAATATAATAATGGTAAAAGTGGGCTAAAAATGTTTATAAACTGTGACAATGGCACTATTTACCCTGTTTTTAAATTTGGTTGGCAAAAAATGTTTATAAACTGTGAATATACAATTTGGGAAGGAACTGCAGCATGTTTTTTTGTTAGACATGGCAATCGGACGAGTCGGGCAGATTTGGGTCAGATCGGGTAGTTTGACTTTCGACGAAAATCGGGTCACGGGTCAGGTCGGCTGAGGTCGGATCGGGTACCGGGTTGTAATGTGTCAACAACTTTTGGATCACGGATGAGATCGAGCGAGATCGGGTCGGGTCTCACGTTGTCAAGTGCCGACAACTTTCGATTCACGGGTCGGGTTGGGCTAGATTGAGTTGGGTCTCGGGTTGACAAGTGCCGACAACTTTCGGGTCATGCGTCGGGTCGGACGAGATCGAGTCGTGTCTCTGGTCGACAAGTGCCGACAACTTTCGTGTCACGGGTTGGATCGGGCGAGGTCGGGTCAGGTCTCGGGTCGTTGAGTGCCGCCAACTCTCGGTGACGGGTCGGGTCCCAGGTCGTCGAGTGCCGATAACTTTCGGGTCATGGATCTGGTCATATCTCAAATCATCAAGTGTTAGTTTTTCTATGAGTTGAGTCGGGTAGAGCGGATTGAATCCGAATTTGAGGTCAAGCAATCGCCTTTTTCGTGTGTTGAATCTAATAATATGAGATTTGATCAAGTTGTACCTACAATTTTAATTTTGAGTCCATGAATTTATTTCATTGAATTGATTTGAGTGCATAAAAGTTTTGTATGCATTACTTAAAATTTTCGATAATGTTTGTTTTAATTTTCATGATTGGTTGAAAAAAAATTTAAAACTTGCAAAAAATATTTCTATATATGATGTTATACTTAGGAATTCAATTTAGTCCAGTCAGCGCTTGATATTTTGATTTTACTTCAATTTATTAGTAGTTTGATTCAATTATTCATGATGGTACATTTATGGTTCATATTAGGTAGGCTAGGTTATGGATTCTCAAACATCACTTCTGATTGTGTTACGTGTCGTCTCAAGTCGGGTTCCGGATTCTCAGATGCTGCTACGAATTGGGTCGCGAGTCGTCTCATGTCTGGTCGAGTTTCGGGTCAACATTTGTCTCTTTAGATTGGGTTACGGGTTGAAACAGGTCGGGTCGAGTCGGGTTTAGGGTCCACAGGTGTTGCTTCAAATCAGGTTACGAATCAAAGCAGGTTGGGTTGGGTTTCGAGTCTTTAGGTGTCACTTCAGATCGAGTTGCGGGTTGGGTTAGGTCGTCTCTGATTGAGTCTGGTCGAGTTACGGGTCTACGGGTATCGCATCGAATCGCATTACAAGTCGAATTACGTTCGAATTAGTTTGACTTCCTAAAAATCAAATGAATTTGAGTTGAGTCGAACAGACCTGGAAAACCGGGCGGATCGGTTCACATTTGGGTCGGATAAAGTTAGATTCGGATCACTTTTGAATTCAGTTCAGCATCAAACTCGGGTCATTTCAGATCAATTAATTTCGAGTTCGATTCACTTACGAGTTTGGATAACCATATGACTCAGATCGTGTAGGTTCAGATTTTATCGGGTTTAGGATCAATCTAGGTACAGGTTGCCATATGTATCGAATTATTTCGGTTCGGGTAATAGTGGGTTGCGAATAATTAATGTGCAAGTTTTGGACTCAATTCGAGCGGATCAGATTGTAGTTTGATCGAATTAATTGATTAAGTCTGTCGAATAATTGAGATGCGGTTTCTGACTCAAATTGAGATATAAAGTACAAATGAACGATTTGGACCGTTGAACATATTTTATATACTAAGATCTACTTAGAGACCAAATTTTTTACATTTTTTAGAATTTTTACTATGTTATCGAATGAGTATTAGTTATATAATTAGTTGATGATTTTGTTATATTTATTTTAATGACTATTTGATTATATTAATTATGAAAAATCTTATGAAAGTAAACTGAAAATAAAAATGAATGAATTTTGAAAACAATATTTATTTATCATTACATTTTTCTATCTTTTCAAATGAATAATTGATTCAATCAAGTAATTAATATATTTTTCGAACTTTAAATGATATCTATTATATTTGTACGTTGCTTAATATTCTCTTTATAAAGGCCCATTGTCTTTTGATATAAAGTTGCATGTACGGTTGTATCTATAAACTAATGTTATTTGTTTATTCAATTATTCTGACCAAGCCGATTCACTCTTCCGAAATATTTTTCTAGGGTTTTCATGAGTTGTCGCCATTGACGGTAGGGGCATGGCTCAAATAGAAATGGAAACTCAAGATTGCAGAATCATAAGAAATGACATGTCGAATGTATCGGAGAAAAATAAGTTGAGCGAGGTCAGGTATTCTTTCTCTTCGTCTCTCATTAAGTAATTACCAAATACTGATTCTATCAGACTATCACATCTCGCAAGAAATGAAAAAAAATCCCTAAATCTGAATTTGGCGCCATCTTACAATCCTATTTATATGCAGCCACCTCTCTCATTATCTTTCACCTCAATCTCATCATTTATCATTGCCAACTAAATTTTAATTTTATCTTTTTGATATTTCACTTCTTAGACAAGTATAAGAGTTGTTACAGTGAATATTGAAGAGTAAATATTGAAACATTAAAAAAATTGAGTGTAGAATCTAATTTTTATAAATTGATTATTTTATTTGAAGTATTGTACCATTTTAATGTGTTTGTATTTTATTATTTTGTGTATTTCAATAATAATATTTTAATTTTGTAGAAATACTATATTTGTTAATTTTGATATTTTTAAAATAATTAGAATATGTGAAAAATGAAATATTTCTTCAAAACCAACACTCATAATGATATAGAAAAATTAAAAGCAATATAAGTATATATCTTATGTCGGATACCGGTCTTTCTCGGTTCGGGTCATTTCAAATTCGGATAATTATCGGTTCGGTTTCATACATATTCAGATCACCTTTGATTTGAGTTTTGTTTAGGTTACGGGTCATTTCGGTTCGGATAAATTTATATTCGGATACTTGTTATTTGCAGGTTTGTTCATATTCAGATACTTTTCGGATACTGTTTACTATGGATTCATATCATTTAATTATATATTTTTAACATATGCGAATCGATTTCGGATGTCAGATTTGTCAAGCGAATTTTTTCGATCAGATCAAATTTTGCCAGATCTAAAATCGAATCGAACAACTTTTTTCGATCAGATCGGATCATGCCACCTCTATGTGCTGTAGCCTGTAGCACTTAGCTTACGCAATCACACGCTCTCTATGTCGTCAAGAAAGAGAACTCGACTGAGTAGTTGTTCCAAGAAAATATAGATGTGCAAGTCTCTAATAGGTTCGCTAAACTTTATGCAATGCTAACATATTCTTAATCTCGTCACAATATTTGATAAGCTTACTAGGAAATGTCAATTAAAAGAAGAACCAACTCTTGCTTCAGTGATTAAAGACAATATTTTCTGAAAGGAAGTTTGAATTAGATTTGAAACAAATACTACACTTCTTTTCGAAAAGAGAAGTCAATAAAATGAGATTCAAATCACAGATTTGAAACCGATTTACGTCATATGATAAATATATTTATTTACATTACAAATTTTAAAATATTATGTTTCATTCAGTATAATTTAGCTAGTAAAAATATATATATTTACAAAAAAATTCATATATATTCAATTTTTTATATACTTTGACCGATTGACATACACTAATTTTATTTAACTTTTTACAAATTTAATATGTGTGTGCATCACTCTTGATTTTGTCGTTTGAATCAAATTTAATCAATTTTGACAACAATCTCATCAAGGAATTTGATGAGTTTAAGAATATATAAGTTTTATTACTCTCAAATTTATCTTTAAAAACTTCTAATATTATTTTGATTTGTTTGAAAATTTGTTGTGAAGGCTGTCAATGCATTTTCTCTTATTTTGTACATTTTTATATTCTAATGCATTTGCTGTAAGTCAAGAAATCCGATGTAAATTTTCAAGACGTTAGAGGTGTATTTTTTTCAATATAAATCTCTTTGTAAAGGTTGAATCCGGCACTAAATTCATTTAAGGCATTAATTCTTTTTTTTTATTTTCTAGTTTTAGACTCGCAAGTTGTGCGTCACGCAGCGGTATAAATCAATTATTTATATTGGACACTATAATAATATGTGTTTGATCATCAAATAGCATAGCCGTGTACTTACAACACACATAAAAACACAAATTTGAAAATAAATCTAAAAAAAATTCCCCAAAAATAGTCTCGCATGCTTGAATTTCATATTTTATTCATGAAGATCTTGTATCTTACTACTGCATGTACTTGACAGGATTTGACGCACTATTTTTGTGTTAGCATTGCTATTCTCAACAAAATGTAACCAAATAAGAATGAGCAAATTGAAAACTGTGTTGGTTAGTGCTATTAGCTAACTCAACAAAATGATAGAAATAGCAAGTTAGGACATTTAGAGCTAGCAAAATTATTAGTTTATTATTATTATTATTATTATTATTAACATTTATTATAACATCACTATTATTATTGAATTATTATTTGGAAATAATTCATGTTATTTTTTATTATATATTATTTACTTTATTATTGTTGTTATTTTATTATATCATTATTTTATTATATTATTATTATTTAAAAATAAAAATAATTCATTACTTTATTCATTTCCTCCATCATTATTCTAAAATTTACAATCCAAACAACGTTTGCAATAATCTTGATAGCAAAAAGTTAGTACTATTCTCAAACCATTTGAAATTACATTATTTGTAACCAAATTCGAATAGCACTATTTTTCCACTAGTCCTTGCAGGATCCAAATGCACCGACATTTTAGCTTATTTTAGATGTACGGTATTTAACAAAAGGGTTCGACTAACAGTCCTCCAATCTCAGCCCCTACTCTCGTTTTCTTAACTAACTTTGCAATAAAGAAAAAGTCAAAGAGTCAAAAGTGGATAAAAATGAGAAGTTGGACCACACGCATTCTTCTGAACATTTTCGCCCTACATACTGTACTGAATGTTTTGCACATAATGCATGTAGTGCAGACTAAATAAAATAGATGTTCAGACTAAATAAAACATGTGTTCATGCTAGCTGTTTCAAGTTTGTTTTGCACTGTTTCAAGTCTGTTTTGCACATAATACATGGAGTGTAGACTAAATAAAATAAGTGTTCAAACTAAATAAAACAAGTGTTCATACTAGCTGTTTCACGTCTGTTTTGCACAGAATGCATGTAATGCAGACTAAATAAAACATGTGTCATGCTAAATGGTTCGAGTCAATTTTGCACTATTTCAAGTCTACTTTGCACATAATGTATGTGGTGCAGACTAAATAAAGCTAGTGTTTAAGCTAAATAAAATAGGTGTTCATAATAGATGTTTTAAGTCTGTTTTTGCACTGTCTCAAGTTGTTTTGCACATAATGCATGGGATGCAAACTAAATAAAGCAGGTTTTCAGACTAAATTAAACATGCGTTCAGACTAGTTGAAACATGTGTTTATACTAGTTGTTTCAAGTCTGTTTTACATAATTGTGTGCATACTAAATAAAAATGTGTTCATATTAGTTATAAAAGATGTTCATACTAGTAATTGATATGAACACCAAAGAAGTTAATATAAACATCTCGAAAGTTAGTATGAACATTTATGAAGTTAGTATGAACACTAAAGAAGTTAATATTAACACTTCAAAAGTTAGTATGAACATTTATAATATTAGTTTGAACACCAGTGAAATTGATACGAAAACTAGAAAAATCAATATGAACATCTCGGATGTTAGTCTTAACACAAAAAAACAATAAAACAAAATAATAATAAGACAAAAAATAAAAAGTGATAAGACAAAAAAAAAAGGAGAACTAAAGTGAAAGACGAAATATCGGAGACTAAAATATTTTCTCTTAACAAAAATATTACATTCGCGGTTTTCAAATTTCGGAATATAAAAGGATGTTGTTTCCTTGTTCTAAACGGCTCCTCTATTATATCACAATAAAATAAAATAAAATACAATCAAAGTGTTGCATGATCACTATTATTCATGTCATGATTTGACGTGACATATTATGTTAATAAAGAACTTAGGTTGCTTAGTTAAGTGGGGGCAAAGCAACATCTTTCTCCAACAATTATTGTAGAAGTTCAAAAATCAGGATAATTGGATAAGCACCTAAAAAGATAGAATACACATGTAACTTTTAACTTATGAGGAGAAATAAAAGGGGAATCAGAACTAACAAGGAATAATTTGATGGGGAAGATAAGCAGTTAATGAGTTAAGCACACTATAAGAGAGAACAAACATAATAATAAGATAAAATTTGATGATTTAATGTGGTAGAAAGCAATTATACGAGACTACTTTAATCTATGTGACATGCATAAAGTCCGGAAATGGCGTGTGCCTAAGTGCCTAAGTGCCTAATTGGGTCCATATATTTCCTATCTAGCTTAATTAGTGTCATCTCAAAATAATCATGCATTTTTAAGAAGATACTTAATTTAGAAAAGCATCCATTGATGTTATTATGACGTTTGGAGTTCTCCAATTCTTTGAAAAATAGATTTAGATAACATTGTTAGAGCATATATGCCTCCAAGTTTACAGATAAAATATATTTGATGCAAGTAGACCAATCTAATTTAAAATAGATATGTGTCGGCGTGTCGGTTTTAAGGACACGCCGATACTTTAATTTGGATTGTTTATTTATTTTACCGTCTTGATCTGAGCCGTTTATTTTTGGTTGGATAATACGTGGCAATTTTTCTTGCGGTTTTCATATAGAAGTTTGAAATTTGCTAAATTTCTTTGTGTCGCACTCGCCACATGGATCAATCGTATTGTTCTATTCGTATTAATTGTGTATCTTTAATACATTATTAATTATGTTCTTTTTGTAATTGTATGAATATCAAAAATCACTTATTAAATGTATGGATATCAATGTGTATATATTTTCATATATACATATAAAATATTTTGTATTATATATAGATATATAGATACATCATATACTATAAATAATATTATGCATATATTTCATACTATCTACATATAATATATTTCATATTATGTATTTTCACATTATATACTATAAATCATATTATGTATATATTTTTCATATCACGCGTATATAATTCATATAACTCACATGTATATAACTCATATATTTTTTCAAAAAATAATTCATAAAATTTTATGTATATAAAATAATACAAAAATAATTTATAAAATTTTAAACGTATATTATCAGTTCTAATTAGATTGAGCGAAGCTCAAATTTCAGATCTAGTTTCAATTGCAAGGATGAGAATTTCTTACTAAAAATCTTATTAAATTACTCTTTTATTTAAATTGTCAGCTAAACATTTGCAATGATATGTTTCTACTAGAAGCAGCATCAGTTTTTTTAATTGTAAAAATGATGCTGAAAGTAAATTTCTGCCACGTCGGATACATTAAATTGTACATATAAAAATATTCTCATTTTTATAATCATAAAAATTGAAATATATTTGTTTATATAATTATAAAAATAAATAATATTTAATTTTTGTTAATTTAATTTTATAATTACAGGCATGTAAGTGTGTAACCGCTCCAAAGTACCCCTCAGAAAAGCCATGGAAATAAAAATGAGTCATCAGAGCATTCCACAAAGGCACAAACCCAGATCTGTCCCACACTCCCACTCAACTTTAACTCGGTGCTCCGCTCAATAAATAGTTTTATTTAACATATACATTATTTTGTTTAACAGTTATAGTTAATATAATAATAATAATACTTATATAACTTGTAAATGTGTTTAAAAATATAAATATAATTATTAAAAAAATATTTATTTTGTAATGAAGCTGCGAATGAACATTTTTTTGTTGAAAAAATGTCTTTTCCCAAATAAAATCATCATCAATTTGCCGACAAACAGTATATAGGTTCTTCGATCTGAATCCACTTTTTTTTTCCTTATGCCTGAAAATAAAGAATAACAAGTATATGTCTTTTTGAAAAAAAAATGACAGTAATATGTTTATTTTCTGAACGCAGCGTTCGGAAGTGTTTTTTGACTTGAAGCAGAGCAAAAACATATTTGAAACAACAAGTCTGAACATATTTATTTATTTAGTCTGAATACATGTTTTATTTAGTCTGAACACTTATTTTATTTAGTCTGTATCTTTGAATTCTATGAAAAACATTTTTAATAGTGTGTAGGACGGAAAAGTTCAGAATAATGCGTGCATTCCAACTTTTTATTTTTTATCTATTTTAACTATTTGACTTTTCATTTATAGCAAGAGTTTGACTTTTTTATTTTCCTTTTTTAAAAGATTAGTTGAGATATCTCTACGAGGTATAAAAATTGAAGTGCAGTTAGTTACTCCCCTTATTTTTATGAGATTTTATGCTCATTTCAATAAAAAATTCCAACAATTTTCCACTAAAATTCGTGCGTCCGAACACCTCATATGAGATTTTGCATTACACAATATGTTGCAATGAAATACAATAATTCTGAAGCTTTTCCTTCTTTTCTTTATTTTGTTTTGCTTTTGTCCTTACAACGTGGATTGCAAAAACAAATGTATATCATTTTTTTTAGAATGATTCAAATGTTTCGTACTTTTGTGTGCCTTCATTTATTTTAAATTTACATCAATAACACTTTTTATGCATTTAAATCTACAGATCATTTATTATTTCTTATGAATAGTATATATTTGGTGACACAATAAACACCAAAAAATTAAGGCATTTGATTTCCCTCTATATTTTTTTATTAAATGAAAAATAATTAGTTCATATATTTTTTATTTAAAAAACAATTCTTATATTACTCGGATACTTCAATCTCCTAGCTGTACGCGTATCAGATACGGCTCGGATATGAATTCGCCTTTGATATGGTGCGGGTGCGTATCGGATACACCGCGTGGCGTATTCAATTATTTTATATTATTTGACCGACGGATTCGAATACGCTTTTGGATACGAATTGAGTTTTTGAATACGCTTGAGATACTTTTTTGGATACGGATTGAGTTTTTTAGTAATATTAAATAAGCAATTGTGTATATTATATAATATTAATCACACCACATAATTTGTACAGGATTATATTTGATATAACATGAACTTTTTTGTAGTGTTTAATCAAAGGCTTATATTTTTTTTTTGTTATTTCATAAGTGTCAATATATATTAAAAAAGTTTAATAGAAAAACAAATTTCAAACATTTTAATATATAATGTGATTTATATTATATACATCAGGAGTATTTTTTTTAATATTTAAGTAACAAAACATATGCCAGGATATGTGTACTAATGTCAGCGAGTGATGCTTCTCATTTTATTAGAAAATATAAAAGTTAAGTCACAAGTACACTTACTTTTTCTACTTTCATAATTCATGTTTATGAGTTATGAAAAAAGATAAAGTAAGTGCATGGCAGCCGAATTAAATTGCACTTGCTAATTGAACCTAACACCATTATTCCATTGGAAATATAAAATTAATATAATGCACTTTACCAGTAAATTAATTTTGACTACTCTCTCTTCCCCATTAATTTGGGAAGATTTTTACTAATAAAGTCAAGAGAAAGTCAATGATACATTTCGCTTCTTCCTTAAGTTATATTTTTTTTATAAGACACCGGCCTTCATTAAAAAAAGTAATAATATAGTTATTACAAAACAGGTATATGAGATCTGTACCAACGATTCTTTAAGTTATGTTATCAGGTTAAAAATGAAGCAGTTCTCAGTTTGATTAAAAGCTTATCTTTAAAAACATTCATGTACTATTTTTTTATTGAATAAAGATGTCAAGCCATAAAATTTAGTTCACAAGAAAAATCAACCTTTTTTTTAACATGGGACATTCCGAATATTACCTTTAATCGGCTGAATCATGTGCTTATTGTAATGCATTATTAAAATTTTATTATATTATATTATGACCAAACAGAATAAAAACAGAGAGAAATTGATAACCGAGGCATTAAAAATCTAAACACCTATCTTTAGTTATAGACCCATATTTCATGGGCCCAAAATATGTAGAAAAGCCCAATATATATTAACTCGCTTGACTACGTTACATTAATGCCAAGAAAGCCCATAGGCTTTCATGGCCCACTGATAGCTGGGCTATGTTTACAAGTATATTCAACCAATAATATATGGTTTTGTGAACAAAAAAATATTTTTATGTACAAATATATGGGGAAAAATCATATTTTCATAGCATAAATTGAAGAGAAAATAATAAATCACCGTATTCATATTGTATCGATCTAATGCCTCACAAGAAATTTACTCCGAGCGTGTATGGTGAGATTATAGAAACTTATTACTTTCAAGGTTTTGAATTTTGGGCTCAAGGAGGTTCCAAAGCCACAATATTTATTTTCTTTAAGAATATATTCAAAGAATCAAAGTACATAAACTTTTACGATAAATTCAATTATTGCGATGTATATTTTTTAAAAAATCGAAAAGTAAAAAATATATATCTTTTTTCATTTAATTTACAGTGACATTTTAGATGAGTTGTGTGGCAAATAATCTAAACTATGGTAAAATAGAATATTGGATTAGAATAGAATGTCCTTCAAAAAAGGATAGCTGAATATTTGATTATTTATTTTCACATAGACAATTAGTTTGTTACTAATTGCTTATGTCTTTTTGTTTCCCTTAATACCCTTTCTTGGTCACATGGTCCAAACCGTTTCAACATTAATTTGCTCAAATAAAGAGTGGTGTACCGAAGAAATTTTCAAATTTTTTGTTCTAAATAAATTTTTTCTAAGAATTAGATTAAGCAATAGACAGAACTCAGAAGTCATAGAAGTAAATGTACGCTTGAATAGTTGAATTAATCAAGCAATTAATGCAAGCAGCGACAAATTTATGCTAGATCTTTCTGTCAAATCACTGATAATCTATGAATCAAAAAAAAAAAATCACTGATAAATTATTCATTCCTTTTTTTCAGTTTCTCCGACCAGTCATGCCAGAAAGCGAGAGCTGAAAGAAAGTACAACTAAAGCCGCATATTTATTTCAACTTCTTTTTTGCAATCATTAAACCGACAGAGTGTCTTTAGTTTTTACCATTTAATTAACTGGTGATCTTCAAACCACCTCTCTTATATATTCTTGCCATCTTACCCAATTGAGATTTGAGGTATGTAGGATCGGTAGCACATTACTATAAAAAATGACATTAATTCTGGATTTTTTTTGTTTTATTGTCGATTTTTTTTGCTGACGTAGTAGGAGAAACTAAAAGTTTTAACAATCAATAAAATCTTGACATTTATCATCGGTTATTAACAAAAAACCGACGATAAATGCCACTTTTATCACCGATTTTTTGTTAATAACCGATGATAAAAATTGAAAAAATAAAAAAAGTTGTACGTTCTGCAACATGACAACTGGTTGTAGAACGTACAGCTGTCGCCATTAATGTGACAGCTATCAATTCAAATTTTATATTAAAAAACAGAGATAAAACAGAAAAATAAAAAATAGAGATAAAATAGATAAATTAATAAAATAAACAAAGAACAAATAAATAAATAAAATACAACACAAAAGAAACAGATAAATAAAAAGAAATAAATAAATAAATAGATAAAACAAAGAAGATTAAAAAAACAAATAAATCAAAGAAGAATAAAAAACAGATAAAATCCGACGAGACCAGCGGAGGACTCAGCCACTGCCACCTCCAGAATTGGGATTAGAAAAAAAATGAGAGATATGAAAGATATGTGAGATAGAGAGGAAATAGAGAGGTATATATAGATAAATATGGGAGATAAAGATGAGGGAGAGAGAGAAAATGAGCTGGGACGGGGGTTTTCTAAATTCAAAATTTTAATGTCTGATTTTAAGAAGAAACCGGTGATAAAATCTTTATCACCGGTTATTAAAAAACAATCGGTGATTAATGTTTTATCACCGATTGTTTCTTAAAATCGGTGATAAAGTTATCTTTTATCACTGGTTCTTATTAAAAACTTGATTTTAATAATTTTTATTGTTTTTAACTTCGATTGTCACGAGATTCGATGATAATTAGGCGACACTAAAGACCTTTTATGTTGTATTGGCAGTGAGGACAGATCACTCAAAAGTCAAGGAAAAAGAGAAATGAATGAAAATCCATGACTACATAGTATATATAGCCTAATATAATTGTCAAATAGATTACGCTTAAAGAGAATCGCATAACTTAATATAATTGTCTAATAGATTGCGCTTAAAGTAGGGGATCTAAAAGAAAAAAAGTTCAAAAAAACCTCGTCCAATTTGTCAACCCAACCCGGCCCGGCCCACCTTAAACCCGATGATCCACCGACCCATGGTCCTAAGACGAATTGCGGTCGATCGACAAAATTTGAACTGGTCAAAATCCGGCCAGGCCAACCAGTTGGACCGGGCGGGTTTGGACCAACCCGACCATTGTCAAATCACTACCACATGATATCCAAATAATTTTAAGATAGAAATGTGTCATCCTTGCTAATTATTATTTCTTGATTTTCTAAAGTTTAATTATTATATTATTATATTATTATCATATAATCATATTACATGCACATAATACATGCTAGAAAGGAGTTCTAAGGTCAAGTGCATAAGCGTAAGCATTTTTAACAATTACAATTCAAACTTTTGGACTTTAATCACCTAGCTAAAATCACAAGCAAGCAAGCCTAAGAATAATTGAGCAAATCATGATAACAAAGTGCAAGTATAGTAGAGAGAGAGTGTGTGTAAAGAGCAAAGAGCAAAGAGCAAGAGAACATAATAACACACGATGTAACGTGATTCAGCATACAACAAACTAGGCCTACGTCCACAGGACTTCCGAAACCAAAACTTCCTTCCGGGACATAATCCACTAAACAATAAGGATCCGTTTGGCAATACCTTTTTTTAATGGAATATCGGAATAGAGACTTATTCCAACAATATGGTTTTTCCAAACACATTTTGAAAGAATAGAATAGTGGTAAAAGGGGCTATTCCGATATACCACCATATAGATGGAATACCGAAATACATTGTTCCGTACGCCTAAGCAACCAAATTTGCAATGTAATTAATAGTTTAATATATTATATATACTTTATTATTATTGTTAATATTATATATTATCTTTATTATTGAAATAATATATATTAATAATTTTTATTATTTTATTATTTTAAAATTATGCATATTATTATAATTTTATATTATTGTAATTTATTATTACTATAATTATCATTATTATTTGATTATGTTGTATTATATTTGTAATTGACAATATATTTCTATATTATATATAATTTATTATCATTAATATTTTATATTATCTTTATTATTAAAATAATATTAATAATTACTACTAATTATTATTATTTTATTATCATTATTATTACTATTGTTATAGAATAATGCAAATTATTATAATTTTATATTGTTGTGATTATTATCATTATTATTTTATTATGTTGTATTATTTTTGTAATTAATAATATTTTAGTATATTATATATAATTTAATATTATTATATTATCTCTATTATAAAAAATTTAATAATTACTATTAAATATTTTTATGATTTTATTATTTTAAAATAATTCAAGTTATTATAATTTTTATTTTATTGTGATTATTATCATTATTATTTGATTTTTTCATATGATATTTGTAATTAACAATATTTGATATATTATATACAGTTTATAATAATTATTATTAATATCGTTATGTAATCTTTATTATTAAAATAATATTAATAATATCAATAATTACTATTAATTATTAATTATTTTATTATTTAAAAATTAAAATTATTGTAATTTTTATATTATTGTGATTATTATCAACATTATTTGATTATGTTGTATTATATTTATAATTAATAATATTTTAATATATTATATAAACTTATTATAATTAATACTATTATATTTACTTATTTTTAATTAATATTAATAATTACTATTAATTATTATTATTTTCATTATTTTAAAATAATGCATATTATTAAAATTATCATCAATATTATTATTTTTATTTATTTTAGAAAATAATGCATATTATTATTAATTTATTATATAATTTAGTTTATGATTGTTATCATTGTTATATTATAATATCATCTTATTGTTACATAATCATCAACATTTCTATTATTCTAATTGGTACTTGCCAGACGATAATTTCGCTCTTCCGAATAGTCAAGAATACATTCTTCTACCACTATTTCAAATTCACACTATTCTATTCTTACCACTTTTCTACCACTCTTCTAGTGATATTTCTTGATTTTCCAAACAGACCCTAAGAGTTTTTACAATTGCGGAATCTATATTTGATTTCTTCTCACATAATCAAACCAATCTTAGATTTATAAATCTATCCAATGCAGCAATGGGCTACACCACTCCACAACATAAAAGGTCTGATTGACAACACAATCAATGACAGGAATGCACTACTTGACAACACAATGTAGCACACCAAAAGGCTAACAAAGCTAGCAAATAAGTGTTCTCGAATCAATAATTAGATGATTGAAGCTATCCCAATTCTCTCATGATTAGGTAGTTGTAGGAGAAAGTTGTAGTGCTCTTTCTGATGCTCACTTATGTGCTTGAAAGCTTGGGGAGGGTTTAGATGATCTTCCTGGTTCGTACCCATAAGATATATATAGGCTGGACACTTCTTGAAGTCTTACAATCTTGAAATTATGTTCTTGCGTTACAGAACAGAAAACCTATTACATAATTCATTGTAACGAGTTGTCAGCTTTTCAGTTTTTTCTTCTCTGCTTGGTTCACTGACTTCTGGACCCTTCCGAGCAGGAACCCGTTGTGATGAGTTAGGAATCCGTTAAAATGAGTGACGGCCCGTTGTGACGGGTTGGTGATGTGTTATGGCAACGCAAGCCTCTAGAAAATCATTTGTCTTCAGCACTTCTCCTCTACAATATGTTACAACGGATTGGAAACCCGTTGTGACGGGTGGACAACCTATTATGACGGGTTAGGGACCCGTTGTGACGGGTTGTCCATGCGTTATGGTAACACATGGCTCTGAAAATGCCCAAATTACTTGCTCTTGATGTCTTTGTGATTGTCTTGACTTGTACATGGATATTGAGCATTTGCATCATCAATATGTACGTGTATAAACCTGCAACTATCAAAACTAAATTGTGCAAAGATTAATACTGATTTGTTTTGCAAATTGTCAAATAAGAGATGAGTATAATCCAACAATACAAATTTTATCAAGGGACCCAGAAATATCATCATCTATATCATATATAGAGAGCA
Source organism: Eleocharis quinqueflora (assembly GCA_964058865.1). Taxonomy (NCBI): domain Eukaryota; kingdom Viridiplantae; phylum Streptophyta; class Magnoliopsida; order Poales; family Cyperaceae; genus Eleocharis; species Eleocharis quinqueflora. Next base: position 27,218 of record CAXKVX010005195.1, read on the forward strand.
ATGATATGTTGATGCACATAATTCTTCCGTACAAGTCATACACATTGTAGTAATTGTATGTATAACTCATGGTTAAAGTGAGTGTTAGACAGTACCAACGATGTATATTTCTCATGTAGGAAATGTTGTGTCTAACAATTTTCTTTATATTTGTTGATTTGCAAAACTATCTTGAATTTTACCGTCACATATATTAAATTTTTGCAAATCGACAAAAGCGAGAGATTGTCATGTCTAACAACTTTTTTTATATTTGTTGATTTGCAAAACTATCTTGAATTTTACAGTGCTTTGTATTTTAGAATTGTGTAGAGACTTGAATGTAAAATTTGAGAAAAAAATGTTAGAAATTTCAAGTGATGTGTTGATAACAAGTGTAGAGCTTATCGCGATCTTTCCAACGCTTCGAAAATAATCTCAATCGGAGCTACATATAAAAAATTATGGCTATCTCAAGAACTGAAGATCTAATGAACAGCTACAACCGTTAGGTAATGGTTATCAACTGTTATAACGGTTCAGGATGCAGAAAATCAGCAAATTTCCATGGACAACAGTTATATAACGATTCATGACTCAGAAAATCATATAAATTTGCAGGATAACAGTCATGTAACCGTTATCAACCGTTATAACGGTTGATAACGATTATAACAGTTAGACCAAAGTTCCGAACTTTTCAGATTAGATGAACTAACTATTATATAATGGTTGTCAACTGTTATATAACACTTGATTCTAGAAGTCAAAGATATAATCTGGAAGTTTGTACACGTCCACTCCCAATCCGTCCCACCCGTGCAACTCGTGCTCGTGCTCGTGCCCGTCCGTATGATCAACACTAGTGGAGTTTGCATAATAGAGGAAGAAAGGCACTATATAAGTTTGGGAGAAACTTATAGGATAAGGGCTTCAGTCTCTAACCCTGAGACTGGTGCCAGAAAATCATACATGAATAGATAAATCATAGGAGGATTAGAGAGGGGATATAACGTAATATGGAGTGTAGAAACACTGGTTCTGTTTTGTACGTTTGCTTCTTTTTCTTATTGAACATATGAAGACACGTTGGCTTTGTTTATATCAAATCTAATGTGTGAAGTTTTAATAAATAATTCACAACAAAATAACTAATGTTTCTCAAGTGTTTGTGAGTATGTAGAATGTTAAGATTTTGATATAATCACTGAAGCATGGACAACTCAAGATCAAGTTAAAAATCTTGTAATTGCTTTATGTTGTATATATATATAGAATTCGACTAATATATTATCATTAGCAAAATTAAAAACTGTTAACAGATGTTTATTTCGAGTTTCAAATTGAAAGATAGCTCATATAAAAGTTTAGTCTAAGAATGAAAGATTTAAGATGAGAACGTAACGGCCACAACAAAACAATATAAGATTCTACTATTTTCTCTAAATAATATAAGATGGCTCATATAAGATAAGATTTAATTAATTAGGTTCGTATATTGAGGGGTTCCGAATCTGCTATTATTTTGGAGAAGAAAGAGGGTCTTATTATTCAATTATTGATCGTCAGATTGAAAACGAACGAATAGATCGACATAGATGAAATTCAGGGTGGTTTTTTAAATTTGATATGATTCATTCATTATAAATTAACAATTCAGATTAAAAGAAAAAAAAAAAGCAGGAGATCTCAATCCATATTGGAGTGGTAAGGATGACTTTATTGGTTTATTCTGAAAATGTATGAAAACGTGTGATCTGATAAATCGCCGCTAATTTCTTGGTACTGTACGTTGACGACCTGTTCGTTTCTCACCTACGAAGACGAGAAAAAATAAATTCACTCAGAATGAATTTTTATTTTTCCATCCATACAGTATTTTCAAAGTTAAAATTTCATCTCAATATTCGTGTACAGGAAACACAACAGGCCTGAGCGTGCCTGAAAAAAAAAAAACAACGGTGCAAAAGCATTGGCTTGATCTTGATGCATGACAAATTGAAATTGGCAATGAGGTGCAGAATGGAGGAGACAATGGATTAAATGATCACGATCCAGTGGTTAGGGTTGGCCTCTTTTTGGGCTGCTGGACCCATCTGAGATATTATTTTTTTTAGGGATACTTTCATCCATTCAATTTCCAATTGACAATTGGAGCCTTTAAAAAAAAAAAAAAAAAACAAAGAAAAAAAGGTTCAAGTAGTCTCTGCCTCTCTGGTCTCCACCACCACTTCAGGGAATCCATACATTTCCATGTAGGCTGTATCTTTGTCGGATAAATTTGTTCTCTACATCATCTTTGATATTTTTATATTACTGTGTAATGTGAGGATTATAATTTCTAAATCATTTTCATTGCAGACATTGTATTTAACCATGTATTTTAAATCAGCATTTCTTTTAAAATACTTATTTTATTGAAGATCCTCTTTACGTTAGAAGCCGAATCCGTCGTTCAATTCATTAAAAATGCCAAAATTTCCTTCCTCTCTGGTGTTTGCACTTGACCGGAGCTTGAACCGCAACCTCGTTCATAAAGACGGTGTTACTGATCATTCGTACTAGACACTACGTTCAATATATTTTTTTTGTTACCAGTGGTTTTTGTTAGTAATATCATTTTCACATTTGAGTTTGAATTCATACATGTCGATCGCTCATTGCATGTAATAATTGTAAATAAATTTAATTTTAAATTCTTACATTCATAATCCATTCATTTTTATATTCAGCTCAAAATAATATAATACAGATACGAATGTAATCATCCATTCTTTCTCAAATCTATTTAGTGCACGTTAGGCCGAACAGGAGCTTAACTACAGCTTTACAGTCTTCGTCCAGTCATGGTTTGCACGCGTTGTTATGTTTGTTATTCAAATTCGGTTGTTGTATCGTTTAACATGTATAACGATGCACGTTGACGCACATATCAATTACGTATAATTGAAACGTAACTGTCTCCGAAAAAGCAAACAATGAACAATGGAGATGTCTTTCCAAGCATAGGTGGACACTACCAGAAAGGAAAAATATTACATCGACAACTTAATGCACGGATTACGCTCGCAGGGGCCGACGAAAATGACACCTTGTATAGTTGTATAGCTGTATTTTATTGGTTCCATTCTCTGCTCCCTAACACATCAAATGCTCTCATCACTACGCCTTTTTCACTGATTCTCACTAATCACACGTGTTTCCAATGATGTACATGAGAACGAAAATATTAAATTTTGAAATAACTTTATTATGGGAGAAGTTATTATTATTATTATTAGTATTATTATTAGGCAAAATTTGGATATCTAAAAGATAGGCACACTATGTAATATGACTCATCGGAGTCGTTCAATTCACCCAGATTGGTAAAAAATTATTCATTTTAATTTTTGTTACGTTTTCTAAGAAATATCTTTTTATCAATTTCGATAAATTAAACAGCTCAGATATGTCAAAATATCTATTGTACCTATTTTTTGAAGTACTTAAATTTTTGTCTTATTATTATTATTATTATTGTTGTTGTTGTTGTTGTTGTTATCCATGTTGATAAAATTTGGAAGTTGTTACCTCTAAGAATTGGTGTTGTCATGTAGAATTAATGCTATTTGTTAATAAGGTGTTTTCATTAACAAATAATTTGAAGCTATTTTAATAAATACAACCAAATAGCATTTGTATTATTTTAAAGAGGGAGTACGACAATTATATTACATTTTTTATGATAATAACATTCCCGTTGATGATGATGGAAACAAGTTAATTGACAGCAATTTCCAACAGAAACGACCGAATGGAACAAGAACCGGAATAACATATTCCGGTCATATTTTATATTTCTCGGGAATGAAATTCCGGATCAAGAAGATTGGATAAACTTGTTTTTTTTTTTAATTTTGTTGGTCCGATCCCATGGAAGCTGGAAGGGCATAAATGATTTTTTTTTTTTTTTTTTTTGCTGCTGATCAGAATTTTCAAAAGAAATTAATATAATTCACAAAATTAATAATTAATTTTTTTTAGTTAACATATAACCGAATGGCATTCACATAAACTTATTGATGGGCTCGGAATTGCACTACCACAAAAAAAAAGAGATCTAGCAATAGTTAAAAGTCATATTGCCCGACGATTATGCATCCGTTGGTGTTTAAGGGGTTGGTAAAGAGTATAAAAAATCGTCAGTATATGAGTGTTATCGAAGATAAATAATAATTTAATATCTGAGATAAGACAACGGTTATTAGTAAATCATTGTTGTCATAAATATCTAAGACAATGGTTATTAGTAAATATCTGTTGCCATAGAGATCTCAGACAACAATTATTAATAAATAACGATTGCCTTAGGCCTTTATTTTTTTTCTAAAACGTTTATTAATGGTGGCTAATCTCATATTTGCTAGCCTATATATACCACTAAACTGATTATACCATCACAGATGTTTTTATTAAACATATAAAATGATATACAAAAATTGTCTCATTAAACTGATTATATCATAAAGAAGAAAAAATAAATAAAAATAGAAATAAAGCACCTAACTAGAAAAAAAAAACTAAAAGAGCTATAACTAGCACAAAATAGATAGCAGATTTTCTTGCGTCTTTCATCCCTCCAAAAATATTAGGTTTACTTAGAGTAGGTCTCCTTAAAGTTGTTTCATGAAATCTGGCAGTATCAACAACAAAATCTGATAGTATCACCACTTAAGGGATCGATATCAACAACAAAGTAATTAGTATCAACATCAAAGGTGCTAGTATCACAACTTGAGACACCAATATCAACACACATGATTAGTATCAACACCAAAAGTGTTAGTATGACCATCAGAGGAGTTAGTACTAACATATCCTTAATTAGTATGCACACCTATTTTATTTAGTATGCATATTATTTCTGTTTAAAACAGACTCGAAACAGTGGAAAAAACAAACTTGAAACAGCTAGTCTGAACACCTATATTATTTATTGTGAACATCTTTCTTATTTAGTATGAACATCTTTTTTGTGCCTCATTTTTGTGCAGAACTGACTTGAACCAATGCAAAAAACAGACCTGAAATAATTAGTATGAACATCTTTTTTATTTAGTCTAAACACATGTTTTATTTAGTATGGACACATTTTGTATTTAGTCTGAACACCTGTTGTATTTAGTCCGAACACATGTTGTATTTAGTCTGAACATCTGTTGTATTTAATCTGGACACATGTATGACCATATCTTAGTTAGTATAAGCACAAAATAAGGTTTGATCTTCGAACGGACGTAACTTTTGACTCGTAACTCTGATTCGTGCGTATGAGCACTTTTCTGAAATGGCTCGGCACGATGCTGTTTTGACCCCAAAAACATTTCTAAAGCCTGCAAATCACATTTTTTTAGTATTTTCTGCATCATTTTTGTTCAAATTTTATGAAAAAATGCTTGCAACAATGTAAAAACATATTTGAAACAGCTAGTATGAAAATATGTTATATTTATTCTGAACACTTGTTTTATTTAGTCTGCACTCCATTAATTCTGTGCAAACAACTAGTCTTAACACATATTTTATTTAGTCTTAACACATATTTTATTTAGTATGATGCATTATATAGAAAACATTCTTAATAGTGTGTAGGGCGGAAACGTTCAGAATAATGCGCGCAGTACAACTTTTTATTTTTTATTCGCTTTGACTGTTTGACTTTTCATTTTTAAAAAGTGTTTGATTGTTTGACTTTTTCTTTTTAAAAAAGTAATAGAATACGCATACAAAATATAAGAGTTGAAATATAATTAGTTAATCTCTATTAAAAAAAACTTAGTTTAGTTGCTATAACATCTCCGACTCTCGATGCCATCTTGCATGTGTATATATTTTTGTTCCAACAGAAAGGGCTTCTCTTTTGGATAAAATTTTCGGTTCCTATTCTAATCTTGGACTCTTACATTATGTTGGGTTTAGTGTTCTCAAAAAATCCGGGCGGGTCTACCTGTCCGTGGATCCGTCCGTGTCCGGACCGTGTTCGATCCGTACTCGTGTCCAGATCCGACCCGACCCGTGGATCCCGGATCCACGGATCTAGCACGGGTCGGGTTGGCCCCAAATCCTTCAAATCCGTCTGGACTCGTGCCCGTGTAGACCGGTGCCCGATCCGTGTCTAGATCCATCCGTGCCCGACCCGTGGATTCGTGCAAAATTCAAAAAAATTAAAAAAATTAAAAAAATCAGAAAAATTCGAATATATATATATTAAAATAATGTCCAGTTTTAAATTCGAAAAAAATTCAAAAAAAATCGAAAAGTTGGACGAATCCGACCCGCCCGGGTTTATCACGGGTCGGGTTGGAGATTTTGGGTTCGGACCCGTGCATACACTCCCCGCCGTACCCGTGGATCCGTGGAACCATGGATCCGGACGGGTCGGATCAACGGGTACCCGATCCGCCCCGTTATTAATTCACTAGTTGGGTTTATCAGGTCAGATTTAAATAAAATATAATTTATATTCACAGTTTATTTTTTGGAATTTTAATATTCCTTGAGGCCGGATCTATCATTACCGAACCACTTAAATATCAAAATTCTCTTAGACTTTTTTCTGCTTATTTATTAAAAATTAAGTTTTCTTCAGTCTAAAAAATAAATCACAAAACTAAAATGGAAGTGTGACCACTTTGGAATTCGAGCCTGCCAAATGCATCGATCCGAATTATATGTACATTCTCTGAGATTAATTACAACTGGTGGCCAAGTGTTTGGCATACCGCATATATGAATCTCCAGATTCTCAAATTTTGTATTATTTATTTTGTAAAATTTTACAAAATTCAGTGCTGCATATAATATATGCCGTATGCACTGGAAAAAGTGTAGAACCAGCACAATTTTTCTAATGGTGCAACTATAGATGCATCCATAGATGCTTCATATCTAGTTAATTTATTGTAGTGCAAATTGTCCTTGAGAATTTTCAATATATAGGAAGGGAATAAATGTGGTGTTTTTTCCTCTTGTACCATATGCATACACTTTTTTGTGCTTAATCTTGAGATTTTAAAAATTCAGAATATATTCAATACAATTTTCCCTCCTTGCTTTTGTGATATCACAATTTATAATGATAAATTATGAATTTTGTATTCCTGATAGTTTACTCTTTCATTTTTCTTTTTTATGAATCAAAACTTCTCAATTTTTTTATATATTCTTGAAAATTGAATTTATGATCTCTTTGCAACAATTCAAGTTCAATATCACTTGATTTACTAGACTATTTACACTAAATTGCTCACCAAATAATTAATAACATCAATGCTTGTTTAGGCAATCTACTAACAGTGGCGGAACCAGAATATCATATCAGTGGAGTCACCAGAAAAAAAAACGACAGTGCACACTAGATAGTAATTAGTATGATTGGATACTCTTTAGTAAATTTACGGGCTGAAATTAGAATTATGAGATCTCTTTAACATAATTTTAATTTATCTAAGTGTATTTTGAATTTGGATTGGGGTCACATGACCCCACTGAAGCCTACATGGCTTCGCCACTGACTACAGAGTTGGGATGAAGTTGATGACAGGAAATTTCATGGAGGCAGCATGTATGAATTTAGCTCGGGTTAGGTTCGCAGCCCTGCGAACTCAAAATCCGTTCGCAGGATTCGGGAACCGTCCGATGTGCTTTGAGATTCGTACTTTCCAAATCAAATTCTTTAAATTTCATACTTCTCAATCGCGTGCGCGAAAAATAATGCGATCGAACGGTTCCCGAATCCTGCGAACACAAATTAGCGTCCGCAGAACTGCGAATCTCCCCTGCTTCCGTATGAATTATGATTGTGCCAATAATTTGTTTGTTGCACATATAATATATATGTGAATAATTCAAATAACTTATGTAACATGTATACTTACCGATGCACTTCAAAAATTTAATAATTATTCCGTACGCGTTCGGAGTTGTGTGTAACGTGGATTTGGATAATAATTAACCTTTTATTTTGCATCAGGAAATAAATTAGTGGAATAACTAATAAATGTTGAAATAGTTTTGAACTAGAAAATTTAATAAGAAACGGTAAATATATAGTATTGTTTAGAACATAAATATTCACATGAACTTCCAGATGCTTGTTACATATTCAGGCGCGTAATCAATTTATTCGCAACAAAAATAAATTTAATTGTGGTTACAAGTTGCAACTAGCAAATAATTTTGTGGATCACTGCTCTCTATTATATATTAAGTATTTTGGATGTTCAGATTCGGCAACGGTCAAGATTAGTTTAATTAAATTTTGAATTAAAAATTAACGATAGAGTATTCTATCATTATGGAGCGATAGTCAAGACTTAATCTTACTAATTTCGCTCTTCAACATATTCTAGTATTGTAATTTAGCCACAGAGAATTCTCTCTTATATCCAATTGTAAGTAAAATAATTTAATATCAATAAGATTTCTATTGTTGTTGAATTGATTTGCATTAATTATATTTTTTTTATTGTCATTTGTTACTATAATAATTTTTTTACTAATAGACATGCTCCATACTAATAAAAAAATACAATAATTTTATTAAATAATATGTGTAACAACGAACGAACGTACCCTATACTAATTAGGAGTAAAATCGAATACATGTATGTAATGGGGTCAGTGGCGGATCCAGTTGAGGCCAAAGGGGGCAAGTGTCTCCTCGGAAAAAAATTACAAAATTATCTTGTGTATTTGTACGATTTGTCAAATTCTTGTCTCCTTGGAAAAAATTTGCAAAATTATCTTGTTTATTTGTACGATTTGTCAAATTCTTTTGCAAAATAACCATGTATATTTAAAAATCTATGTCATTTTGTTCCGCTTGAAAAAAATTATAAATCTTGTTTTTCCTGACGAAAATACTGAATCCGCTCCCAAATGGAGCTCTGTATCAACGGAGAAAGCTTGTCCGGAAAGTTCCAAATCATTCCCTTTTTTCAAATGGGACCTTCAATAATGCGCTAAATCTATGTAAGGAAATAGACAAAATATAAGAATCATATCAAACAATTGATACCACTAACAACTTGTTAATAGTTATGATGTTGACTACAGAGATCCAAATCATATTTCCAAAACAGAAAAATATTTCATTAATTAATAATCTACAGAGGACCCATCTGCTTGAATCGTCTGACGTGGCTCAATCGTTCTTTTGTCACCCACCAATGATTTTCTTGATCCAAACGCACTCTATTCGAGTTATATGTATTTCTCTTAAAGTGATGGAATGCATTTCTACTTTTCTTTGTGATGATTTAGTTCTCAATTTTTTTATTTGGACAGAACTTTTTAACTATGATACTAATTAATGATAATTTTTAGCCTTCCAACAAATTATTGGTCATGAAATTTAGTTTTAAGCACAGAATTAATAATCAGAATATTATTGCATATTTAAACTATAATATTTAAATATTTATTTTTACATATATTTATCGTGAAAAAGTTAGTAACTTTTAAAAACATGTTGATATTTAATTAAAGGGAAAATTTGCATATTACACCAACTGAGTACACATGCGTCTCCATCTAGTGGTGATTGGTGGAATCGGATCTGGGAAATTGAAAAAAATAAAATCGTTATATATTATTATGAGATACAATGTATGTGATTGGTGAAGTTGGATACATTAGATACTCTGGTGGCCGAAATTTTTTTAATTAACCAAAATAAATTAATAAAATATCAAAATGGCAAAATTTGGACATAAATCACGATTTTAGCCATTCCGGCAGCACAGAGAGCCGCATAACCCCGGAATCATAGAATCCTGCATAATCCCGGGATCTGCGCTGCCTACGTAACTTCGGAATCACTGGTGCCCACGTAACTCCGGAATCCCTGATTCCGGAGTTATGGTGAGCTCTGTGATTCCGGAGTTGTGTCAATTTAAGCACACACAGCCCCTTCTTCTCCCTCTGGCCGACTTTGCTGATTTTTAGATGATTTTGAGAAATTTTGAGAAGATTTGGAGAGAAATTTTGTCAAAAAATTTGAGAGATTTTTAAGTTTGATTAGATCTCTTATTTTCCGAAGTTAGGGAGATTTCTCTGCTGTGTAACAGGTAAATTATATTTTTTTATTTTTTGGAAATTAAAAAAATTCATACAAAATTTGTGTTGTTTTTTGGTAAAAATTGTTAGATAATTGTTAACTTAGTTAAAAATTAGGTAAATGTTAGATAAATTGTTAGATATTAGTTAGATAATTGTTAACTTAGTTAAATTATAGTTAATTGCTAGATAAATGTTTTTTGTTGGAATTTGTTAGATTAATTGTTAATTTATTTTATTGTAAAATTACGTAGATTATTGGTAAAAAAATATTTTAGAAATTACTAATTTGTTAGTTTAGGATAAATATGTAAGTTAGTGTTTTATTTTGGGAAAATATAGTAATGCACCAAATTTGGGAAAATATAGTTTTATTTTGGGAAAATATAGTAATGCACCAAATTAGTTCATTTATTTAGAAATTTACAAATTTTGTAGAAATTAGTTTTATCTTTTGTATAAATTTGTTAGATTGTAGTTACTATTGTTAGGTTAATTGATAAATTAGTTAGTTTAGATAAATTTGTTATATGAATATTAGATTATTGTTAAATTAGTTCATTTATTTAGAAATTTACAAATTTTGTAGAAATTAGTTGTATCTTTTGTATAAATTTGTTAGATTATAGTTACTATTTTAAGGTTAATTGATAAATTAGTTAGTTTAAATAAATTTGTAATATTAATATTAGATTATTGTTAAATTAGTTCATTTATTTAGAAATTTACAAATTTTGTAGAAATTAGTTGTATCTTTTGTATAAATTTGTTAGATTATAGTTACTATTGTAAGGTTAATTGATAAATTAGTTAGTTTAGATAAATTTGTTATATTAATATTAGATTATTGTTAAATTAGTTCATTTATTTATAAATTTACAAATTTTGTAGAAATTTTGTAGAAATTAGTTAGTATTTATAGATAATCAATTAGTTATATTAGATAAATATGTAACTTGTAAAAAATTGTTAAACTATGTTGTTTTTTATATTTAAATGTAGTTCTGTTGAAATGACGAGACCTCGAAGAAGTAGTGTTTCTCGACCCAGCACTTCTCAGTCTAGCACCTTCGAGGGTGGTGCTTCTCTCCCTCCAGATTGCCAGCCTATCTCCGACTTGTTGCAGATGCCTGTCGCCCAACACAAGATTGCGACCGTTAAACCAAATGTGGTATATTTTTGTAATATATATATTTAGTACTATATTTATTTTTGGTAATCTGTATTTATTTGAGGATATTGTTGAAATATTGCAGAGCGGTGACGATTTAAAGTTGATTTGTCATGACAATGTCGTACCATATCATGAGAGTTGTGGTCCGGCATTGAAGAGATTGGGATTGTATCATATTTCTCAGTTGGGTCATAAGAGAAGAGACAAGGGATTGATTACAGGAATAGTAGAGTGATGGAGGCCCGAAACACACACATTTCACATGCCTGTCGGTGAAATGATCGTAACTCTACAAGATGTTAGTTGTTTATGGGGGCTACCAATAACAGGAGCGGTTGTTACCGGAATTTGTGATAACAACTGGAGGTATATGGTACAACAGTATCTGGGTAGAGAGGCCGGAGATGAGGCGTGGAGGTGTCGCGCTTCAAAGAGATCTGGACAGTAACAACGACTGGTTTCGAATTACAGTCTTAGTTTGAAGTGGTTGCGGCGCGAGTTCGCTAATATGCCGGAAAATCCCACACAGGACCAGGTAGATTTTCATACTCGGGCTTACATTCTAGATTTATTTGGTTATGTCATGTTTCCAGACTCCAGTGGAGATGGTGTACCGGCCATGTATCTCCAGTTTTTGGAGAATCTGAGTAGTCCATCTGTGTTGTACAATTGGCGGGGTGTCGTTTTGGCTTATTTATATCGCGCATTATCTATTGCTGCTCGGAAGCAGCCTCGTTCTATTTGGGGTCCACTCGAGTTATTGCAATTGTGGTCTTGGACCCACCTTAGTGTGTGCCGGCCAAAAGAGGATAGAAATCAGACCTTCACTGCTTGGGGTTTACCCGATCGAGAGTCGTGTCATGCTTACGGGAGGACATGGATGGATTTTAAGTTGTGGAAAGACAACCCTCACAATGTTGGAGCAAAGCATCCCCGAGATGTTTTGAATGCGATGAAAGAGGGTGAAGTTGAGTGGACACCCTATACTACATTCCTCCCTCTTGCGCCGTCATGTGTACTACGTGATCAAGGAATTTGGTTGGCTAGAGTCCCTCTCGTTCATTTCTGGATAGTCTCACATCACTACCCGGATAGGGTCATGAGACAGTACGGTTTACTTCAGACCTTTCCTCCCCCTCCTCCATTATCTTGGGATGTTCACCGACAGTTAGATGAGGTAGATCATACTGATGGACACTACGGTCTTCACTGGGGGGAGCGTCATGCTGATTATGTAGGGCAGTGGAGTGCAGATAGAGTACCGTTGTGTATCGTGCCCACAGATGGGCAGCCACACGACAGTGATTGGTGGTTTCATCAGTATATGCCCTGGTATGAGAGATTTGGGATGAGGTCGATTTATTTAGAGCGTGATTCCACCCATGATCTCACCCAGCCACTGCCTCCTCCGCCTGAGCCACCTAGCAGCCTCACATATGTTTCCCATTCTGAGTGCGCCACACGATAGGTTAGTGATGTTATTTAACTAATCAAATAGCTACTCAAATTATGTCACTTGTTATGTTACTTACGAAAGTACTACTTGCAGGGCAAGAGGGCCTTTAGGGATGCAGTCATGGCAATTCCAATGGCCCTTACAAGGGGGTTGAAGCGCTTCGGAAAGAGAACATTACTATCATGTCGAGGAAGCCTGCATGATGTCGGTCAAGGGCATAAGCTGGAAAAACTGCTAAGGGATGCCGGGTTGCCCGAAAGAATCGAGGATATCACCACCTCGGACGAGCCTGAGGTTCCAGGCTTTCGTGAGCAGGAGGCATCATGGGCGTCAACATATGAGGGTGATTATGACGAGATTGTTTCCAGCATGGCCGGGACATATTTAGGACCGCACGGTGATCCCACGGCATCTAGTAGTTAGCATCTGGGCGGAAATCAGTCCCAGGTATGTGAATCGTACATCTATAATGTTTAATGATTATGCCGATCTTTGTAATATTTTTTGCTAATGTTAAACATGCATATTCTACCTAGGGATACTATTCAGGATTAAATAGTCTGTATCAGGGAGCATCTGATGTACATGGTTATGATTTTGACATATTCAGTGGTCAGTACCCGGGAGGAGATGGTGCACAGGGTTACGACTTCCAGACTAGTCAGTTCCAGACAGGCCCGGAGATCCCTCCTACACAGGTTTGGCCTCTTACCTTTTTATTGCACAATGCACTAATTTAGCAGTTTCTAATGTGCTTTTTGCAGGAATACATGCAAACACCAGATGCTGAGGTGACCAGGAGCGGCGACGATGAGGCTGATGATGGCTTGAATTGGAATACAACTATGGGACATCGCAACAAGGACCGTCAGAGGCATAGACCGATATCCAAGTTCACCCCGTCCAATTATCCTTAGTCTGGGAGTTGGTTGCTTTTATCCAGCTATGTTGGACTTTTACGATGTTATGCCATCTTATGTTGAACATTTTTTCAGTTATGTTATGTTGTTTTGTTATTTTGGACATTTGTTATGTTATGTTATGTTATGTTATGTTGTTATGTTATTTTGGATAAGTGTCATGCACAATGCACAAGCGTCAAGCGTCAAGCGTAAAGCGTCAAGCGTCATGCATCATGCACAATGCACAAGCGTCAAGCGTCAATCAGTTATGTTATGTTGTTATGTTATTTTGGATAAGCGTCAAGCACAATGCACAAGCGTCAAGCGTCATGCATGATGCACAATGCACAAGCGTCAAGCGTCATGCATCATGCATAATGCATAATCGTCAAGCGTCATGCATTGTGCATCATGCACAATGCATAATCGTCAAGCGTCATGCATTGTGCATCATGCACAATGCATAATCGTCAAGCGTCATGCATTGTGCATCATGCACAATGCATAAGCGTCAAGCATCATGCACAATGCATAAGCGTCAAGCGTCAAGCGTCAAGCGTCAAGCGTCAAGCGTCAAGCGTCATGCATCATGCATAATGCACAAGCGTCAAGCGTCATGCATGATGCACAATGCATAAGCGTCAAGCGTCAAGCGTCATGCATCAAGCACAATGCACAAGCGTCAAGCGTCATGCATGATGCACAATGCATAAGCGTCAAGCGTCATGCATCAAGCACAATGCACAAGCATCAAGCGTCATGCATCATGCATAATGCATAATCGTCAAGCGTCATGCATTGTGCATCATGCACAATGCATAAGCGTCAAGCATCATGCACAATGCATAAGCGTCAAGCGTCAATCAGTTATGTTATGTTGTTATGTTATTTTGGATAAGTGTCAAGCACAATGCATAAGCGTCAAGCGTCATGCATCATGCACAATGCACAAGCGTCAAGCGTCAAGCGTCAAGCGTCAAGCGTCAAGCATCATGCACAATGCATAATCGTCAAGCATCATGCACAAGCGTCATGTGTCAAGCATCATGCATGATGCATTGTCATATGTGTTTAACCTGTAAAAATGATGCAACACAGAACTTGTAATAATCTTCGAGTAAATCAAATGCAATATGTAATTGGAGTAATTGTGGGAGACAAAGGACACATACCTTTAGGCGAAATAAAATCGAGAGCGTCATTTCTTGGTGGCGGGCCAGTGGTTCTGACAAACAAATGAACAACTCCCCATTTATTCACGGACATCTGAGATGCCATTTTCCAAGAACTTTCGTCAATGAGTCCAATCAAATTGAAATGCAAATTACTCCCTTCTCCATCCTCCACGCGACATAGGATTTCACCAACGCAATACTCGTGAAATGCTAGAACCCGATGTATGGTACTTTTAATCCCTTCAAAAGTACTAGATTGTTTACCCTGGAGTGCCAATTT
>CAXKVX010005196.1:0-18665 GCA_964058865.1 Eleocharis quinqueflora
ACTATTTATGACAAGGACGGTTTGACTGAACACTAACACTAACAAGCAACAACCTATTCAATGTGTACTTCTTTTTCGCCTCCTATGCTAGCCATCGTTGTCAATTATTATCCATTATTTTCTTTAGTTAATGAAGGTATATAAGTGGGAAGGAAAATTCGAGATAGCTTATGCTCTGCATGATTGAACTCAATCCGATTCTCTGAAGTCTGAACTACTCTGACTGTGATTATGATGCAGAAAGGATCGACAGATTGAAAATTTCTGAAACCTTCATTTATGTATCTGGGAATAGACCAACTAATTGAGTTGTGCGACTCGTCAAATTTATAGTTGATATATGTTCAACTAGAATTAATAATTGTTTAATCATTTCTACTTCTTTATGAATTTATTTAATTGTTTGGATTATTTATAAATTTTATTATGAAGAAGCCATGTTGTAACAAAATTATTTTTGGAGTTTTAACTGATTTCGTTAGGTTATTTTATGTTTTTGTTGACAACGTAATTGACATATCATAATACTACGAAGAAGATATTGTGTTAAACATCTCAGTCGAATCGATTCACCAGGGTTCTTTTAGGCTATCTTATGAAAAATTACAGGCTATTCCTGTTATGTTATTGTCTTGTTATCATTCTTTCTCGCTTTTCTTCCTCGGCTACTTCGATTCCCTCATTACAACCTCCTTTTCTTTTGGTTTCAAGGAGTGAACCTCAAATCACTTCTCAACAACCCAAGTGTGTTGCTCACAACTCGACAATCAACACTGTAGATACTATACACTTATTGTTTTAAAAAGAAGTCTAAAGCTGGATACCAATACTAAGGCATACCTTATTGTTTTAAAAAGAAGTGGCATTTTCTTGGTGACAAGTTCTACCAGTCTAACACCAGGTGCCAACAGACGTTGACAATCTGCCCATAAATCTACAGATCATTATATATGTTTTGGCCTAAATTTCTATGTCACTTTTTTTTTGCAGTGTGTGTGTGTGTGTGTCTTCATTGAGTTATAACAAAGATAAGGAGATACATTGTACCATATAAAATAACAAACTCAAGCTTCGCCAATTGAAAGCTTACAACTAGCATTTTAGGATTTGATAAGATTTAGCTGATATCAGATAAGATAAGAATAAACTTTACCTAAAAGGGATTTAAATCATTTAACTAAACTTTACAAGAGGCTATGCATTAGATAATATGATTGAATAGTTTTTATGCAAAGAAAAGAACTTCTGTTCTTCAAGTTAAAGTTCCACAAAAGCACTCCCAACTCAAAAGATGCTGCTTTTGCAAATTGGACATTCTTTCTTTCTTTGGAGCCACTGGTCGATGCACTGTACAAAATTAATTCAAAGAACAGCTTACACATCAAACTCTTCCAAAATACAACCGCATTTTAATATATGACAACCAATATTACTCGTATTTCTAACTATACCATGAACTTTTTGGGCAGAAAATAACCAATTCCCTATAGTTCAACACCCAGGTTATGTTTAAGCATAAATGAATAAATTATACCTCTATTGTTATAATGAATACACATCATAACTGGTTACACCAAAATCAACAAGAAATAAAGAGTCACATTTGAAAATATAAAAGTGCCTTTGTCTGAAATCAATCAAGGATTTGTTGTAATTTGGAAGAACACCCTTATAATTTCAACGAAACATGAAAAAGGTGACATAAACAGAATGACTTACATCTTTGTGGAACTTATGCAAGCATGGCAAATGCCGAATTTTCTCTCCTATTGATGGAGTCTCAAGGCACACTGCACAAGACTCATCCAAGTTGCAATTCTGCATAAAAATAACAGCATTGATTGCTTCAGTTCCTATTCTTCAACCAACTGTTATAAGGAACTAATAAAGAGAAGAAAAGTATACCTTCACAATAGACTCAGGGAGGCTGTTTACTTGACTAATTGAAGCACCAGTATGCTGGTGGTTGTCCTCATCCAGCTCCAGTAGTGATTCATAGTCATGCCTGAAAATATTTCAAACAATATAATAAGTAATTGACATAGCTATGCTTCCCCAGTTCACTGTAGTGCTGACTGAAGATTAAAGCAATGGGCTTATTTAAAAACAATTACATTTTGAAGAAAAGTGTAGAGAATTATGAACAGAAAAACTATGGTTTAAACAGTTGCATGAAAAGTTTCCTGAGATTCTGCTGGAATTTATACAAAAAATCCAGACATTTAACCAAACAAATCTTTCTTTCCTTTTGACGTAGCAGGCAAAATCTACTATGGAAATTTCATTCAAGAAAAAAGGAAAAGGTTTTACATGGGTTTTACATTTAAAAGTTAGTTAGCCATTCATTACAATTCAGTAGTGCTTCCCAAAAATGAAATGAAAATGGCACAGGAAAAGATGAAAAGCTCTTAGGATTCATTATCAGAAACAACAAAGGAAATCATGCCTTAAAATTGAAATAAAAAGAACACTTACAGATTGAAATGCTGATACATCTGCTGAGCCTGAAGAAGATGAGAAAGGAAAAGAGAAAACGAAAAAAAACATCCATGTTAGAAATTAATATATATATATATATATACAATAAATCAATCTTTCTTTCAGGGAACCACCAATTATGCAGTTGTAGTTGCCTACCGCATTCCATCTGCTTGCTTGAAGCGCAACTGGCCGCACACTATTGTGAACTTTGTTAGAATATTAAAAGGGCAGCCCGGTGCACGTAGCTCCCGCTTGCGCGGGGTCCGGGGAAGGGTCGAACCACTTTGGGGTCATTGTACGCAGCCTTTCTCTGCATTTCTACAAGAGGTTGTTTCCACCACTCGAACCCGTGACCTTCTGGTCACAAGGCGACAGCTTTACCACTGCGCCAAGGCTCCCCTTCAAACTTTGTTAGAATATTATTTGTTATTATTTTACTTATGCGGCCTATCTAATTGTTATGAGCCAAATTCATTTATAACTTTATTAAAAGATGCATCTGTATTTTAATCGAAAATCTGATGCACACATTCATTGTATCCGATCCCAGGAGATTGCCTTAGAATAAATAAATATACTCAATCTAATGTCTAAGGTAAACCACTGATGATCAATACTAGTAAGATGATGTTCCAGTTCCGGTTTATCTTCTGCTCTTTGAAGATCGGTTGCACCTAACGATTTTTGTTCTTCAATACTGTAAGTTTATTTCACTTATGATTTGTTATCTTATATGGAATTACGTGGTATTGGCCTTTCGTTAATTAGTTCAAATACTGTTATGAATCAGTATTTATTTATTTTACTATCAAACTTAACCCTGACAAAAAGGTAATAACAAAGAGGGTCTTAAAAGGTGGAGAGCAGTGCATGCCAAACGTATCAGTACTAACTACTCTCTTTCAAAACAAAGAAAAAATAATTATATACAATAGTGTATCTACTTACAGCATTGTTTCTGACAACGGAAGAAGCAGCCACAAATTCGGCAGACCTCATGGCCCGAGATGCGGTCCGGCGAATAGGAGCACGCATAGCATTTTCCTGTTGTTGAAGTGACATGGCTATTCTTGCATCCATCTGTTCAGTTTAAGGTAATGATTAAAATTTGGGCCTCTTATCAAGTAACGATAAACTGAAAACTGCCACAGTTCATGTTCTTAAATATTGTGAATTTTATGACTTTTTTTGTGCGGTTCAGGTATTTCCTTCCATCTTGCTTATGTCGAAAGCAAACAAACCATCCCTCAAGTATAACAAACACAAACAAAGTGCAAATAAGGAAAAGAGGGAAATTGAGGGCTAACCTAATTACCTCAAAAAAAATCAATCATGTTAAAGTGCTTGGGCAAAGTTACAAGAAATTTTAATCAAGTCCTTGTGATAGAGAATTAAATTGAGAAATTGATAGAAAATTGAATCGAGGCTTATAAAAGTTTAAAATTTGTAGGAGGGATTCTCCTACTAAACTGTTTCTTTCTCATCTTCTCAGGTAATAAAAAGGAGGATGAAAAAAAAAATACTAACCTCCTCCATGCTCCAATCCCCTGGAGTTTCATTGAATAGTTCCTCCTGCAGCTGTCTGGCAATCATCTCATCATGTGCCAGCTGTTGGGCCCGTGCAGCAGCACCAGAATCAAGCGAGTCCATTTCATCCACGTCAATCACAGGTCGAACCACAACTCCTTGGGCCCGGATAATCCTTCCCCTAGCTCCAGCTGCCACAGTCTGATTGATTGCTTGAGTTCTTAGGTTTCGGGTCATACTAGAGCTCGCGCCGCGGTGGAGAGATGATGAGGACCCAATTCTTCCTATTTGAGGGTTTGCTCCGATCTCCCTGGTGCTAAAAGTCGAGGTTGAAGCACCAGAAATCGGCCTAGTTGTTACATGAATTGAAGTGGTTGAGACAGCTGGGTTGGGCCTAGCACTTCCAGTGGATGTTTGATTGAGTCGGCCAGGTCTATAGTTCTGTGCGCTTCTCGAATTACTGGTGTTTGAAGTGGCACTTGCACCAAGTTCTCTGTAAAGTTGTAATAAAATTATCTAGGATCAGAAGTTAAAAAAATTAAAAAAAGGAAAGAAAACTTGCAGAAAACAGATTCTTGCATGATTTCATACCCATATTCCAACTCTTAAGTAAGAAAATGCATCCATATCAGATATATATCGGATATGGAAACTCATACGATATGTGTACTAAGGCTCTTATGCGTAAGAACACGTGCTGCACGGAAGACCACATAGATGTTGTCGCACCTTGAGACTGATTCCCAAAAGCCTTCCCTACCCTTGCTTATACAAGGAATGGAAAAGTTAAAGGATTTATTAAAAAGCAATTGTGGGAGTGTGGGACTAATGTAAATGATTCGGAATTCCAAAAAAGTCGAGACATTTTATGTTGTAACCCTATAATTTTGTGAACTCCGGAACAATTAGATTTTACAATTTTCCCATAATAGCTAACTCCGATTTATTCCTCTTCTCCCTATTTACTACCCTAATTATACCATTATTTTGCAGTCAATGTATAAAATTTGTTGAAATAAAAAGTTTAGACAACAATAATTACACACGCATATTTAACATGTAAGTGTGTGCATGTGTGTGTGTTACATGAAGTCTATCTACATGATAGTAATTTGCAATTTAAAAATATTGTTATTTAAACTTTTTATTTCAACAAATTTTATAGATAGTTGCAAAATAATGTCTTAATTAGGGTGGTAAATAGGGAGAAGAGTAAATCAGAGGTACCTAAAGCTTTCATGGGCAAATTGTAAAACCTAACTGGTAAGGAGTTCACAAAGATTATATGGTTAAAGCATAAAACTTTTCAACTTTTTTGGAACTCCAGAAGATAACATTAGTCCCACATTTACTTTTTATAAATCATAACCTTACCATCCCTTATATATTTTACATGAACAGATAAAAAATAAATAATGCATCTGTATTCTAGGGTTTTCGACTTTTCGTAAATATATAATAGCATATTTGCATACTATCAAATATGTAGTTTTATTCAGATAAAAATGTGCAGTACATCCTACGTAAAATGCATGCCACTGTAGTATAGCTCAATTGTTAAGTAACTTTTAGTTAGGGCATCCTATATTAATGCACTTGGGGACTTTTGGGCCTTCATGAATGACTCTAAAATAATTTCGCAGAGGAAGATTGCGTAAATAATCAGATAGCAATTAAACAATAAACTACTGCCATATTAAAAAATAATTTTACTATGATATAGATAGATTTGATTTAAATAAAATATATTTTGTTTTTTGTGAATAGAACAAGTATATAGAAACACTAGAAGAAGAGATTATCTATCTTCTAGAATTTTCATATTTATATATTAGCAAACTCACATGTTATCAAGTACACTACTCTTATTCAGATAAAATGTGCAATATATATGCCACTGTAGCACAGCTCATGTTGAACATTTTCTAATTAGGGTGTCCAATTGCCCATATTAGCTCATTTATGGTCTTATTGGGATCCATAAAGGATTCTTTTTAATTTCGCGAAATTAGATTGCGATAATTATCAGATAGCAATTAAACAACAAACTATTGCCATAAAAATAAATAATTTTATTATAGAAGAAGTTAGGCTTGAAAAACAAACCTTCTTGACCTGGGCACTCCTCTACAAGGATCATCAGCAACTATTTCCCTCAGGATTGCATCATCTGTTTCCCCTCCAACAGGCTGTAGGCCCTGCCCACCAGACTCACGCCGCATAACTGCTGAAGTCTGTGGTAAGGCTACCTTTTGGTCTGACTCAAGCTCACTCCGCTTTGGAGCATTTGCACCCTCGCTAGTGCTTCCATTATTGGATGCTGCTGTTCTCTCTGCAATGTTTCGCGGAGCAATCACACCATTTCGCACCAACCACCTCTGTTTCACAGGCCTAGGTGGCACACTCGAACCAGACTGGTCAGGGCTTATTTCGCAAATAGCATGATTACTTGCATCCCCATCGTATTTGCCCTTTCCTTTATTGTCCCTTACAGCG
This sequence comes from Eleocharis quinqueflora, assembly GCA_964058865.1. Classification (NCBI taxonomy): domain Eukaryota; kingdom Viridiplantae; phylum Streptophyta; class Magnoliopsida; order Poales; family Cyperaceae; genus Eleocharis; species Eleocharis quinqueflora. The sequence continues at coordinate 6,505 of CAXKVX010005196.1, forward strand.
GGCCCGAGCTTATGTTCTCCTCCTGCCGTTGGAGAGTTCAAACCCCTACCAGTCCCCCCACGATTAAATGCTACATTTCTCCTTGCAGTATTACTAGGAGCAATACTACTGCTCCGCACAAGCAATCTCTGCCCCACACGCCTAGGTGGTGAACTCAAACCAGTCTGATCAGGGATTATATCTTGAAAGCCTTCATTAGCACATACATCCAATTTCCCCTTTCCTTTATTGTCCCTAAAAGTAGGCCTCCTGAAACTCACATCTTCCACCTCTTGAACCACATTCTTTCCCTTTTTGCTGCAGCGAGATTCAGGATTGGAACTTTCCGGTATTGAGATAACCAACAAAGGGGATTTTCTTTTCCTTTGGTCATCCTTTGGGGTGGTTGGAGAACATAAATCAATAGGTTGTTCAACTCTGTGGTTTAGACTTAATCTCAAGTTCCTTGATCGTTCATTTTGATTTAATCGACCTCGCTGTAAGTTAACAGGTCTTCGGATTTGAACAGGACTGTCAGGAACTTCAAGCCATACTTCAGGATTCATCTCATGAAGTTTATTAATATAAACCTGCACAAGTTTACATAACCCAAAGAATTAGGGCATGACAAAATAACTTGATAATTTGCATGGCTATCATTATATTTTACATTTTTGTCCTTTAAAATTTAACCATATGACATAGAGGTGTAATATTTGCATATGGGACTCAAAAAACGTGTTACAACAGTAACTTCTATCTACAGACTGGTGACAAACACTTTCACCTAAATGAAAGGTTAGCATTTCTAATTTAAACATATTCTCCTTGCAGCTCACAAAAGTCATTATAAAATTAGCATCCATGTAATTGCAACAAACTATCCTAATATTTACATACAAACTTGAGAATTGGCTGAATACCACCAAATTTCCTTTCATGCACAATAGAAGCATTAAAGAGATGTAACAAATTATTTGGTTCAGCTTAAACAAAATTAGGCATGCCAAATTGTCGTCTCTTGAAAGAATCAACCCAACATCTTTCAAAAGAAAAAGAATCAACCCAACAATGTGCATGCAAATAGGAAGGCGCGAAGTTTAAATTAATTACAGTCCACCTGCTTGCTGCCTTGGACAAATGGATTCAATCACAAGCTATATCAGAATATCAGTTGAAATAAAAACAAAAGAATATTTTCCAACACAAATTTCACTCCAGTTTCCTCCCAAAAAGCTACTCAATCCCTTAAAATGTAGTTGTTTTTGCAAAATTTTAACTGTTAAGAGGCCATACGAGCAAAAACTCACTTATTTTGTTCCACTAAAATTTTGAATTGGTGCAATTGAGGTGAAATTGTCTGCGATTTACCACATATGTGACTTAAATTTCCGATCACTGATTCACTGAAAGAAAGTCATAATCTACTTCGGAAAAAAAGAAATACAAAGGGAAGGAACCAAGGGTCTAAAATTCAAAATTGAGGGAAGGAATTGGCTAGGATTACCAGTTTATGATTCAATTTTCTGATCGGCGAAAGGAACTTATAATCTACTATAACAAAAAAAACAAGGTGCAAGAAACCCATGAATCTAAAAATTAAAATTGAAGAAAGGAAGATTTACCACGATTGTGATTTAGAATTTCTGATCACCGAAAGGAAGGAATTCGTAACCTACTTGCAAAAAGGAACAAGAGAATCAGGGAAGAAACGATAATTTAACCTTTAAACGCTTTTACATCAAATCGAATAAAAATAATACCTTCAAAACGGAGAGTCGGAGCGAGGCTGCGAGGGGGAGGCCAGCGGAGAGCTCCGGCCCCAAGTTACGCCGCCTGAGTTGCGCTCGATTCTTCCTTCTAGTTTGTTTGTGACCTAGTGATTTTGGAGAGGTGATATCTTTTCAACGGCTCGAATTGTGAAAAGCAAATTAAGCCGAAAAATTGGAGGTGGTTCATGTATAGTCGGAAGAGAGATTTGGGTTTTGGAGTTCATTTATATATTTCGAAACCTAGGTGGCCACGTTCATGTTTAGAGAATATTTCAAATGCTTTATACAATGTATTTATGTTTAGCGAATATTTCAAATATGTTATACCATTGTATCTAGTAAAAAAATAATAAATTATTGTACTCAGTAAATCCGATAATAATGAAGTATATCTTAATGATAAAAATTAATTATGAATCAGTCCAAAAAGAAAATTATTTTTACCAAAAAAATTTGTATAGATGTGTAAATATTAAAAATCTAAGAACAGAACATTTTCCTATATGAAAATTTCAGAATTTAACTAATGAGACTAATTGGGTCTCATTATAGTCGGTTCGGGAGCAGACTAGTCAGACCAAATATATGCCACATGTGCAGGCAGATAGCGAACAGCCCAGCACCTGTTCAATGACTGTTCATATGCGCAATATGAGCAGAAATCTCACGGTCACAGCTAGGGAGTCAGCTGGCCACTCTATACTCCAGTAGCAGCTCTAGCCAACTTTTTATGCGATGGCCGACCACTCTCTGGGCAAAACTAGAAATAACAACATCTTCGTAATATGGCGTGAGCGCTGTAGACGTCTATTCAGCGAGAAATTCAAACCTACTCTACGACGACTAGAGAAGTGGAGGAGGAAAACGCAAACTAGTTTAACCGAAATTTTTAATAATAAATAAAATAAAATAGAAAAACATTAAAATAGGTAAAAAGAATTTTTTTTTACCAAATTAGGCAAACCGGAATCTTAGAATCCGGTTCCCAACCGGAAACTAAGAATCCGGTTCAATTAAAATAGAAAAATGACGCTGAGAGTGGATTGACGCATATTTTTTAATAATAAAAATATTAATATTTTAATTGATGAGTTGGGTTATATTTAGATAAGTTTTTGTAACGAATTCGACTGCGTTCGTCGAGACTAGAACTAAACTTTTTTAACATCGCAAATCATTGAGCTGTAGATATCCGAGTCTACTTCCACCGCGTTGAGTCCGATTTGCGATCGGAGAAACGTGCATCTCAAATTTAGCTCCATCTTGAACTTATATCTTAATTAGTCTTTTTTATCATAAGTTTGCGTCGGATTCAATTTTGAATTGCTCGTTTCTCCGATCGCAAATCGGACTCAACGCGGTGGAAGTAGACTCGGATATCTACAGCTCAATGATTTGCGACGTTAAAAAAAGTTTAGTTATAGTCTCGACGAACGCAGTCGAATTCGTTACAAAAACTTACCTAAATATAACCCAACTCATCAATTAAAATATTAATATTTTTATTATTAACAAAACATGCGTCAATCCACTCTCTTTAAGCGTCATTTTTTTATTTTAATTGAACCGGATTCTTAGTTTCCGGTTGGGAACCGGATTCTAAGATTCTGGTTTGCCTAATTTGGTAAAAAAAAAATTCTTTTTTCCTATTTTAATGTTTTTCTATTTTATTTTGTTTATTATTAAAAATTTCGTGACTCCTCCCACAAGCTTCGGTCTTCTTTTTTGTATTTTTCTTTACATGAATGTGATAATTAGCGTCTAGTGTTCAGTGACTAGTGTATATAACTACTTGTAACACCTGTAATAATCATCTTATCAATGAAATTAGGGGGAATATACTCCCTACTTTTCTCTCAAAAAAAATTTATAGTCGGTTCGTATTTAGGTCCAGAGACGCTGACCCGCTCCAAGAATCGTATGCTTTCGCTTGACTGGAAAGTGCCTAACGTTGACCCGTTCAGAGATGACTTGTTCCCGCTCAGATTTAGTGGGCCTAAACAAATATCAACTTGACAACTTGCATGATCCGACTGAAGGATGGACCCGTCCCCACCCAAATCTGATGGGCCTACAAATACAAGGATTAGATAATCAATTAAAGGACTAATTCATTATTATTTAGATTTAGCTACGCTTTATATTTTTTTCTCTTTTATCTCCTTCATTATAATCCATTTTTTTATCACGACTCGATATTTATAGAGTCGGAATAACTTCATCAACTGAGTCCTTATTTTTTTCTCTCGGCTTAATTCCAAGAATCAAGGATCACAGAAAATATCCACAGTGGAGAGATAAGAAAGACTACTTTTTTTATTTAAAGAATAAAAAGAACCACCGCATCTACTTTTATCTGATAATAATAAAGGTGAAAGCAAAACTTTATAATCTACAAATGTTAAAAGTTAAAAACATATCTTTAAATTGATTTTATTGATCCCCTAAGCAGTAGTGATTAATGAAATTTAATAGTTTCAAAGTTGACAGTTTAATTTTTTTTAAGAAATTAAGATATAAAAGGTTCTTTTCATACTATATTGTTATAAATTTTTTTAACAAATATTCATAGTTGAGGTCTTGCATTGTTTCAACATTATATACACATATATATAGAGAGAGAGGAGGGATCGGTAGTCGTCATTCATATCGTAGTCGCTCCCAAGCGCTTCTTCAAATTATGTGTAAATGGTCAATCCGAATCGATGAAAATATTCTTCATACTAATATAGACTTGGAGACCAAATTTTAATTTTTTGAATATTTTTACTATTTTATCGGATGGGTTGAAAATTGGATGTTTGTAAATCGTTAGATAAATAATTTTCAATCCATCCGAAAAAATAGTAAAAAAATTAAAAAAAATGTAAAATCTGGTCTCCACATAATATATTAGTATGGAGAATGTTCTCAACTGTCTGAATCGGTCATTTACATTTACTATCATAGAGAGATGCGAGCGGTTGAAAGTTATGCGGCTACAGATCCATCCCTTCATATATATATAGTAAGATTATGATAATATGCATAGTACACTTATTTCGTACTATGCGATTATGCATGTTTAATTTACTCGATAAATTGAGATTCAAGTTGCTCGATAAATTTTTCGTACCAAACTTTGATTTCGATTCTTCAACCAGTGGCTCTGGCTCACGAAGCTTTTTAATGGAGAACACGTGCCGCGTGCGAATTCATCACAAAGACTAAAGAGAGACTTGGGCAGCACGTGGAGACCACGCTCACGGAATTTGTAAACCTTGGAAAGAGATCTTCCGCTGCCGCGTACCAAAAATATTATGTGTAATACGCAACAAATTTTAGTTTTCTATTTACGTTAAGATTCGTGCGAACTAAATTTTATAATATTAGATTTTTTGAATCACAAAATTTAAATCGTTCGTAATTTACAACGCACGAAATCTGAATCGGTCGTATCTGTTGCGGCCGAAGATTGACTTCCGTGAACCTTGAGCTGTCTCTCTCCCTCCTCTCAGTGGGGATTAGGGATGAAACTAGAGGCGTTCAATAGGTTCTTTAATTGAAATCGAAATAAATTTAGTAAATCAAAAGTTTTGTTTTCAAATTCTAATCGAAATTAATCGAATTGAAGTTTTTCAATAAATTATTAACTAAACTAAAAAGTGGAAGTAATATTTTAATTTGTTTGGTTGATCTGAATAAGATTTTAAAATATCAAAGCAACACATATATGATATATACGTTGGATAACGACAAAAAAATATATATATAAAAAATACAAAATATATATCAGATGTTGGCAATACACAAATTATTTAATTAATCAGTTCCATAAAAAATATGTAGATTTTTCCAAAATTTTCGAACCAAAAATAATATTCATTTGAAGTCCCAAAAAATCGGCAAAGTCAAAGTGGCACGTGAACAATAAAATTCAGTTGGTTTAGTTTCGTTAGTTTTGAAAAATACAAACCGAACCAAACTTAACAAAGTCGAAGTAGTTCAAAAAATTGAATCCAAAATTTGAACCATTTAATTCAAAATTTATTAGTTCGGTTAAAAATCAAATAAACTGAAATCAATGAACACCACTAGATGATACAAAGCAGACAATATTTACTTCATAAGTTATCAGAATCCGAAAATTATGTGAATATCTGATATTAGAATATTCATGCGGATGCATATATAAATGTGATTTAAATTATAATAATTCTTGTATTTTAAAAATGTGAATTTATGTACTTGTCATTGATTTTCTTTGACATATAAAGGTTTCCAAAGCCTCTAGCATCTATTACTAAATGCCTTAAACATGACGAATATTTGTGCTCACGAATAATTGAAATTATGACCTCACTGAAGTCATCCTAGATAGTTACCACTAGATTACTAAGCCATATGTCTTGTAACTAAATGTCAACTATAAAAAAGATATATTTTTATATAATTATATGCCTATTACAATATTAGTTTCTATAGTAGTTATATATATATTTATTATTTATTTAAAAAATTACATTATAATAAAAATATGCATCTTCAGTATCCAATTCGTATCCAAGTTCCTATCAGTCATGAATATAATTTGAACAGCTATTCTTCTGCCGCGCGCAGGAGATACGGACGGCTCAGATTTTCTACGCTGTAAGCTACGAACGACTCAAATTTGACTCAGGAAGTCTAATATTATAAAATTTAATTTATACGAATCTCGATGCAAATAAAAAATGAAGATCTGATGTGCAGTACGCATAGTATTTTTGCTACGAGTTAGAAAATCTCATTCTACAAAGAAGGAAAGAGAAAGAGTTACGAAGAAACTTGTTTCACACGCGGAAAATGAATAAATGATAGAGGTGAACAAAATAGAGATCCTACTAAATTTTACTGTAGAAGTCCCCTCGGATCTGAAGATTAAAAATTTATTCTCTCTCCCGATTCTCATCCTCCCTTTCCATTCCCTCTAAACTTAGAGTACAACCTTAGTTTACTTTTATGCGGCGTGCATGCTGGATATTTCTCATATTTCGGTTTGAGATCCAATATATATGCATTCATTTAAACTATTATATCGATTCCTGTATCCTTTTCCAAGATAATATATATACTTTTGATCGTCACAAAAAATCCATTGATAAGCAATAAATAATAAAAAGAAAAAGTTTCTTGAGAAATGGAAGAAAAATCAGAAGGTGGATTTCCAAGTGGAATGGTGGCAAGGACAGATGGAGCTAAAGTGTCTCATTTAGAACGTAACAATATGTCAGTATCTGCAAGTGTAACTGTCTAGTGCGCAACAGCGCAAAACGAACATTAAGGGCACTTTCGGAATTCAGATCGCCATAATTCTATGAGAATAGAAGTTTTTGTGAGTTCAGTTAGAAAAATATACTAATACATGTTAGGGCCGGCGATCAACGAAACTCTCTCTCTATGAGAATAGAAGAGTTTTAGATTCCTATCATATTCGATAAGATAAGTATGAATAAGTTATTTTTTCGTTAGTTTATCGAATATTGATACGAGTAAGATTTATTTTTCGTTAACTAAACGAATAAAGATTATTTCGTACATGTTATTCTATAAAATAATATATATGCTCTATTATAAATCTGTAAAAATAATTAATCAATTAATAATTTAAGTTTTCTAGGAGAACATCTAATTGATTGTCATCTTTTCAATAAAACTCTTAATTTTCAACACAATATTAACGTTTGTCTCTTGGATTCTATCAAAGTTAATTTCATCCAACTAATTATTTGTTTAGTATTATCATCCTCTCGTTTAATTCTTTTTAAAAAATGATCGTATAATTATAATTCTAGTCTAATATTTCGTGTTATATATTATTTCTTTCTCGTTATTGTATATGCTCTAATTGCTTTGTGGTGTGCTTGTGTTTATGAAAAAAAAATGATTTTAAATGTATTTGGGTAAATTATGATTTATTTATAAAATTGAAAAAATATTATATTACTATTATTTGTATCATAGGTTACTCGTTCATTACTCGATAATTTTAACCGGTAATGATAGGTAAGGGTAAGTCAAATTTTAACGGATAAAGATAAGATATGAATAAGAGTAATTTCAAACGGATATAGATACGAAAATAGCTCCATCCTACTTGTATCGCACTCATTGACAACCTTATTACATGTAGAGATAGCAATGAATTTTAACTATAGGTACTTTGTTTATCTAGTGGTCTATTCGACCTGTAAAAATGTGATTGTCTGCCTACTAGTCCAAGATGATGGGCATAAAATTTACTGTGAAATTGATAATTCAACAGGCCCACGAGTAGCTCATGAGTACAGATTCGTACCACGTCTTATTCGGCTTGTTCATAAGTCAGGTTCTATCCATTCAGCCCTTCGTGGCAGCAAGCGGACCGAACAAACTTAGTACTTGAACCGAATAAACATGTACAGGTCGACTACCAAACTACCATCCCTAAATATATGTTCGGCGGTGGAAAAGACGTGTCGGGTTTGTAATCTCTTGATATCTACCGATTCAATAGAAAGGAAAAGATAATAATTGGACCAAAAATTAATTTTCTTTTTCCTACCACACTTGAAGTATATCGGATATACCTATTTCATTTCCAAAATAGATTATTTGCGAACAGGACCTAAATAGTTTTTGGACGCTGATGCCATGTGTTTTTTGCCTCCAGTTCTCTTGCTGACACTGACGCGCGAGATTTACGCGTTGACTTTAAAAGAGCTCTCAGTGTTGAAACATCTCAGAGACAAAACGCGAGTCACGTAGCTTTTTCCATAGTTATTGCCAAAGCCTAAAACATCTCTTTCTGGTAAGCATATCTAGAGTACCTAGGGACTTCAAAGCCCAAATTTATTTTTGGGTTGCCAATTCCAAACTTATTTCTTACTAATTAAAGCCTTCATAAAACTTATTTCATTACCAGTGTCATAAAATGGGGGTGTCGTCGTGTCGAGTGTCGTAGATTAATAATATTCGCTGAATTATGGCAGCAATTTCTGCTCAGAACGAAGAACCCAAATTTGAACGACAAAATATTCTATATTTCTTTTTTTTTGATAAAAAAAGATTCTATATTTCTATTGACGTTAAAATATGTAATGCTTAAATTTTATGGAATGTCAGGGAATTTCATCTGTTTTATGTTATTTAGACTATCATTCATCCAATCATAATGAAATTTCTACGCGTTCCTAGTAATTGTATTACCGATTGGTGAAATGTTCTAGAACTTTCAACATACATCATCATAGTTAAAAACCAATATATTCAATTGTTTGAGAAATCAGCAAATAACCAGTATATTCATCAAGTTGGATGTATTTTATTTTCTCTACTTGGTAGCAGCTGTCAAGATATAAAAGAAAATAATGATTCAATTTATACTGGACAGTTCTTTGATTAAATTGTTTGCATTTCAAGACTGAAGGTGTATTATTTCATATATTTAGTATGTTAAAACTATATTGTTTATTTGAATTCTTAAAGATTCCGGATTCAGATTGTAAAAGGTCTAAATGCGGATCCAATAAGGTGAATCCTTTTTAACATCCATATGCATATCCAACAAACTATCATATTTATATTTTAGATCAATATCCATTGAAAACCATACTTAAAGCTTTGTTCATGGAGAGTTTTAGATGATTTATAAGCAGCAAACACAAAACAGGCTCTGAGAGCAAAATATTCTACAAAAAAATAATTTAACTTCAATTAGCAGCAAGCATCAAGAAAGAATTACAGCACGGTATTTCTACAACAAAATCATCAGTTCTGTACAATTTATTTAGAAAACTGGCACTGCATCAGAAGTTTCCAAAAGAAACAAGATTTTCTCATATCTTTTGACACAAATCAGGGAACTGTTGGTGCAGAATGGCAACTCCAGCAGAAAAGCACTGCAGAGCAGAAATAGTTGTGTTGATATAAACCACATTTACTCCTTCATTTTCTCCAAATAGTCTGATCACCAGATTACCCTGCTTTGGACCCTGATATGTGCACTATAATTAGAATTTTCTTCAATTATTGTTATGCAAAAGATAGTTTACCTAACAAAAACATTAGACATCTCTCTCTAGTCAAAGTAGTATTTGGTAATATGACCTAAGCTGATACAATTATAGTAACAAACAAAACAATTATTATAAAACGAAACAAAAAATTTCATTTCGTTTAAAAATTGTAGTGCAAAATATCACAAAATTTTGTATTTTGTTTGTTTCGTGACAAACAAAACGATAAACGAAACAGTTATTATAAACAAAACAATTAACGAAATAAAATTTTGTTTCGTTAACAAAATGAAACAAAACACCAAACATAGGTGTTTCGTGGCCATTATCCACGTTAGACAGGCTGACAATCTGATGGCTGGTTTGTAAAGTACTAAGATTACAGAGACCAGAACAAAACACTCTGAAATAAATTATATACAAAGTCAAGGAAAAAAACTGAAGTGTTAACTTGAGGGTAGGATGTATTTGAACTTAGTTACTTGTTAACTTAGTTACTCCTAATAAGAGAACCAATATAGAAGTATTTTTAGTTACAAAGAAAAAATGGATGGAAAAAAAAACTTTTTTTTTTCCAGTAACTGTCTTACCAGGAAGACACCATTGAAACATTAGTAATAAGAACAAAATATATAATATTCAGAAAAATAATCTTAGTAGTAGATTCTCACCTCAATAGATATATCAATTGAACCACCTGTGTTAACTTGAGGTGAATCTTCTTTGCTGCTGGTTGAGTTGTTGTTTCTAAGCACAGTAATAGGGCACCCCAAATCCCAGCCACCACAATCACACGACCCATCAGACCTCCATCTGTCAATTAATCTTGAGAGACCCTTATTTCCTGTATCTGGACATCCATGAATTCCACTTGGCAGTAAAATACTAAATTCAGCACCAAATTTTTTTCCCTTTTCTCCACAGTTCTCTCCATTATTTTTGCAGCATTCAACCTTTGGAAGAAAATTTAGACCCCAACCACCAGAAATTGGCTCTTTCTCGCTTTTGTATTGATAACTTCTCACAACAGTTGCACATGATTCAAAATCTAATGGGAATTCATGATGAAGAAAGCCCGTGAAAGATGATTCATCAACTACACAAGATTCACTGAAGTTACCTCTTCTGGCACTTTTGGACTTGCTAAATGGGTTGCTTGGCCTTAAAATCTCCAATGCTTTGTTCATAAATCCCATATTTTTTAAATCACATTCTCTACTTTCTGTGCTTAACAAAACAAATTCTGTATCAACATAATTGCCACAATTGCCTGTAGTTAAAACCGGAGAACTTGATACCTCCATCATACCCACCAAGTTTGAACCATTTTTCCTTGATTCCTTATGAAACAAGTAAATATAATCAAGGCCCCTATTGTTCAAGGTATTCACCTGTAGAGGGTTGGCAACAAGATATTCTCCAGCTTTACCTCTCAGATGGAACTCAAAATATGGCACACCATCCTTCCATTTAGTATGAATAACACCAGATGATTTTGGACCCGAATCCATTGAAAATCCACCAAAATTTAAAGGATATTTTGGAATTTTTTTAGTAGTCAGCGGTTTCTCGATGGAATCAAAGATCCATCTATCTGAGGTACATCTACTGATATCCCCCGATTTAGATAAAGGGGAGCTAATAGAGAGGTCATTTATGTCATTTATGCTTTGTGTTTTTCTGTGGTGTTTCAAGATTTTGATGACATAATCTATTGACCCCAAATTTGCAGGAATTTTTATATGGAAAGAGTCATACATAGCTTCAGCCAAATCGGTACCACTTTGCATGAGCTTCTTACTAGGACTTGTATGTTCTCTCATCTTCTTTCTTTTCTGATCTGTGTCAGAAATTGAAGGGAGCTTGCAATGTGATTCCTTGGAATATTGACCAAATTCGGGTAATTTGCATAATAGCTTACTGTTGCTGAACCTTTTTCTAACAGAATCTATTTCATTTAGTAATTCCACTTCCATTGCTTGAGATACTAGTTGCAGTTGACTTTGCTGTGTAAATGTGGAAACAAAGATGAAATTAGTACCAAAATAATAAAGAAAACAAAAGAAAAGTAGGTTTCAGTTTCTCTGAATGAAGAATTGAAATGGTTAAATGTACCTACAATTTAACAATGAATGTAAAAGAGGAAAAAAATCAAGGGAAATGATACTAACACACTAACCAATTTTAGACCAAATAGTACTTGAACTTCTCCAGCAAATGGCACTTATGTTCTAGTATTAGCTTTCTAATTAGTCGCAACCAAGAAAATAACTGGAAGGAGAAATTGTCGAGTGCTTGAAAGAGAAGGAGAGGAAGAGAGAGAGTGCTTAGCAGCTGCTGCTCTACTATTCGAAAATAAAACAAAGGGTGTCAGAGAGAGGGAGAGAGAGGAGCG
>CAXKVX010005198.1:2500-5000 GCA_964058865.1 Eleocharis quinqueflora
GCTTTACAAGGATGAATGGGTGAAAAACATGGATGAATGGATGAAAAACATGGATGTATGGCAGCGGTGTTGGGGCATGCATGCAGCGGTGTTGGCATGCCTCAAATGATGTAAAGTATTGTTGGATGGCTGCTTTACATGGATGAATGGGTGAAAAACATGGATGAATGGATGAAAAACATGGATGTATGGCAGCGGTGTTGGGGCATGCATGCAGCGGTGTTGGCATGCCTCAAATGATGTAAAGCATGGTTGGATGGCTGCTTTACATGGATGAATGGGTGAAAAACATGGATGAATGGATGAAAAACATGGATGTATGGCAGCAGTGTTGGGGCATGCATGCAGCGGTGTTGGCATGCCTCAAATGATGTAAAGCATGGTTGGATGGCTGCTTTACATCGGTGAATGGATGAAAAACATTGCTGCATGGATGAAAACATCGCTGCATGGATGAAAATCATGTTTACATGGATGAACGGATGAAAATCATGGATGAGTGGATGTAAATCATTGATGAGTGGCCGAAAATCATCCATGAAACGATGAAAAACGTGTTTTCATGGATGTTTTGGAGCTTGGGGATTTCATGGGGGTGGTAACCCTGCAGGTGGCTATAGGGTAAAAATTTATATTTCCTATTGGGGGGGGCTAAATTTCGGAGGGGGGCGGGTGTTGGGGCACGCATGCAGGGGTGTTGGGGCACGCATGCAGGGGTGTTGGGGCACGCATGCAGCGGTGTTGGGGCACGCATGCAGCGGTGTTGGCGCACGCATGCAGCGGTGTTGGGGCACGCATGCAGCGGTGTTGGGGCACGCATGCAGCGGTGGGGGCACGCATGCAGCGGTGTTGGGGCACGCATGCAGCGGTGTTGGCATGCCGCAAACGATGTAAAGCATGGTTGGATGGCTGCTTTACATGGAGGAATGGGTGCAAAACATGGATGAATGGGTGAAAAACATGGTTGCCTGGCTGAATGGCTGCCTTACATGGGTGCATGGATGAAAAACATGGCTGCATGGATGAAAAACATGGTTTCATGGCCGAATGCATGAAAATCATGGATGGCTGCCTGCCTTACATGGGTGAATGGATGAAAAACATTGATGCATGGATGCTTTACATCGGTGAATGGATGAAAAACATTGCTGCATGGATGAAAACATCGCTGCATGGATGAAAATCATGTTTACATGGCTGCACGGATGAAAATCATGGATGAGTGGATGTAAATCATTGATGAGTGGCCGAAAATCATCCATGAAACGATGAAAAACGTGTTTTCATGGATGTTTTGGAGCTTGGGGATTTCATGGGGGTGGTAACCCTGCAGGTGGCTATAGGGTAAAAATTTATATTTCCTATTGGGGGGGGCTAAATTTCGGAGGGGGGCGGGTGTTGGGGCACGCATGCAGGGGTGTTGGGGCACGCATGCAGGGGTGTTGGGGCACGCATGCAGGGGTGTTGGGGCACGCATGCAGGGGTGTTTGGTCACGCATGCAGCGGTGTTGGGGCACGCATGCAGCGGTGTTGGCGCACGCATGCAGCGGTGTTGGGGCACGCATGCAGCGGTGTTGGGGCACGCATGCAGCGGTGGGGGCATGCATGCAGCGGTGTTGGGGCACGCATGCAGCGGTGTTGGCATGCCGCAAACGATGTAAAGCATGGTTGGATGGCTGCTTTACATGGAGGAATGGGTGCAAAACATGGATGAATGGGTGAAAAACATGGTTGCCTGGCTGAATGGCTGCCTTACATGGGTGCATGGATGAAAAACATGGCTGCATGGATGAAAAACATGGTTTCATGGCCGAATGCATGAAAATCATGGATGGCTGCCTGCCTTACATGGGTGAATGGATGAAAAACATTGATGCATGGATGCTTTACATCGGTGAATGGATGAAAAACATTGCTGCATGGATGAAAACATCGCTGCATGGATGAAAATCATGTTTACATGGATGAACGGATGAAAATCATGGATGAGTGGATGTAAATCATTGATGAGTGGCCGAAAATCATCCATGAAACGATGAAAAACGTGTTTTCATGGATGTTTTGGAGCTTGGGGATTTCATGGGGGTGGTAACCCTGCAGGTGGCTATAGGGTAAAAATTTATATTTCCTATTGGGGGGGGCTAAATTTCGGAGGGGGGTGGGTGTTGGGGCACGCATGCAGCGGTGTTGCAGCGGTGTTGGGGCATGCATGCAGTGGTGTTGGCATGCCGCAAACGATGTAAAGCATGGTTGGATGGCTGCTTTACATGGATGAATGGGTGAAAAACATCGATGAATGGATGAAAAACATGGCTGCATGGATGAAAAACATGGCTGCATGGATGAAAAACATGGTTTCCTGGCCGAATGCATGGAAATCATGGATGGATGGCTGCCTTACATGGGTGAATGGATGAAAAACATTGATGCATGGATGCTTTACATCGGTGAATGGATGAAAAACATTGCTGCATGGATGAAAAACATCGGTGAATGGATG
>CAXKVX010005198.1:122500-125000 GCA_964058865.1 Eleocharis quinqueflora
GAGGCAAACCAGATCTATTTCGTTACTTCCCAGAAAAGACTTGACACGAAATCTTTTATGGGGATCATTAATCCCACGTACATTCCAAGAGACAAAACGAAAACAACGTCCTTGATTCATAATTAAAAAGCTACTACATCTTACTTCAAACTTCAAATCATGATACATAATGGTCTGATTCATTGCAAGACCCCCTACCTGACACCTCAAAAACTTCATCAGCATCAAAACGGCAACTCAAATCCTGCCACAAACACTGGCGGTATTGTGTCATGAACCGGTGTAGTCGGCTCTTCACTCTCTTGTAAAGGCATTCCCTTATCCTTATTCACCACCGTGAATTTCTTCCTTAATTGACAACCCTGCTGCTTGCAATAGTTGGATCGCCTGAGAAGCCGAGAGAGGCTCAACTTGATCTTGAAGGTCAAATTTGATTGCCGAGGAGGTACCCTTGGAGATTCTTTTGAAGTGGTTAGTCGATGGTCTTGCTTGCGCTTGAATACACGGGCTTCTTCGCACCGGGCGGGCAACTTACTTCCCTTTTGCACACTGATCATTAACTTGTTTCGACAGTTGGTGATTTAAATGCAAGGCGCCAACAGCTGGAGGATTACCAATTTGATTTGACCTGTCATCTGCGCTGATGAATTATAATCCATACACTTAACTACATCACATTATAAAGGCCCAAAACCATTTGAACTTGCCAAATTGTGGTAAGCAGCCAAAAGTTCATTGGACAAGGGAACCTTCCATCACTAGCATAGGTATTTAGGAGAGTTGTCAGAAAGCCGAACAGAGACTTAATGCTGATTGGACAAGGTATGTCTGTAGCCCATGAAAACATATATCGCCGAATAGTGTGCAGCGTTCGTTCCCGAGGAACAATTAATGTCAACCTTCATTGATCTTATGTGGCATTTTCATTAACACAACTGTAAAGCTTTTCTTGCACCAAGGCCATTTGAAATGGCTGTTCAATTGGTGATAGTGCTGGTGACACCTGCCCAGCACTCTGTGGTTTCGGCTGCCAAGTCCCTTGTGTATGCCTCTGAGTATTAGCTTGGTATCTCCATTCTTTAGGTGATCTCGACGAATGTCCATAGATCGAGTCATTGAATGAAAATGATGAAGACGGGTAATTCTGGGGACATCGTCCAAGCTTGAAACCTCAAATGATGGGGCAGCGGTGTTGGGGCATGCATGCAGCGGTGTTGGCATGCCTCAAATGATGTAAAGCATGGTTGGATGGCTGCTTTACATGGATGAATGGGTGAAAAACATGGATGAATGGATGAAAAACATGGATGTATGGCAGCGGTGTTGGGGCATGCATGCAGCGGTGTTGGCATGCCTCAAATGATGTAAAGCATGGTTGGATGGCTGCTTTACATGGATGAATGGGTGAAAAACATGGATGAATGGATGAAAAACATGGATGTATGGCAGCGGTGTTGGCATGCCTCAAATGATGTAAAGCATTGTTGGATGGCTGCTTTACAAGGATGAATGGGTGAAAAACATGGATGAATGGATGAAAAACATGGATGTATGGCAGCGGTGTTGGGGCATGCATGCAGCGGTGTTGGCATGCCTCAAATGATGTAAAGTATTGTTGGATGGCTGCTTTACATGGATGAATGGGTGAAAAACATGGATGAATGGATGAAAAACATGGATGTATGGCAGCGGTGTTGGGGCATGCATGCAGCGGTGTTGGCATGCCTCAAATGATGTAAAGCATGGTTGGATGGCTGCTTTACATGGATGAATGGGTGAAAAACATGGATGAATGGATGAAAAACATGGATGTATGGCAGCGGTGTTGGGGCATGCATGCAGCAGTGTTGGGGCATGCATGCAGCGGTGTTGGCATGCCTCAAATGATGTAAAGCATGGTTGGATGGCTGCTTTACATCGGTGAATGGATGAAAAACATTGCTGCATGGATGAAAACATCGCTGCATGGATGAAAATCATGTTTACATGGATGAACGGATGAAAATCATGGATGAGTGGATGTAAATCATTGATGAGTGGCCGAAAATCATCCATGAAACGATGAAAAACGTGTTTTCATGGATGTTTTGGAGCTTGGGGATTTCATGGGGGTGGTAACCCTGCAGGTGGCTATAGGGTAAAAATTTATATTTCCTATTGGGGGGGGCTAAATTTCGGAGGGGGGCGGGTGTTGGGGCACGCATGCAGGGGTGTTGGGGCACGCATGCAGGGGTGTTGGGGCACGCATGCAGCGGTGTTGGGGCACGCATGCAGCGGTGTTGGCGCACGCATGCAGCGGTGTTGGGGCACGCATGCAGCGGTGTTGGGGCACGCATGCAGCGGTGGGGGCACGCATGCAGCGGTGTTGGGGCACGCATGCAGCGGTGTTGGCATGCCGCAAACGATGTAAAGCATGGTTGGATGGCTGCTTTACATGGAGGAATGGGTGCAAAACATGGATGAATGGGTGAAAAACATGGTTGCCTGGCTGAATGGCTGC
>CAXKVX010005199.1:7500-10000 GCA_964058865.1 Eleocharis quinqueflora
CTTTACATCGTTTGCGGCATGCCAACACCGCTGCATGCGTGCCCCAACACCGCTGCATGCATGCCCCCACCGCTGCATGCGTGCCCCAACACCGCTGCATGCGTGCCCCAACACCGCTGCATGCGTGTGCCAACAACGCTGCATGCGTGCCCCAACACCGCTGCATGCGTGCCCCAACACCCCTGCATGCGTGCCCCAACACCCGCCCCCCTCCGAAATTTAGCCCCCCCCAATAGGAAATATAAATTTTTACCCTATAGCCACCTGCAGGGTTACCACCCCCATGAAATCCCCAAGCTCCAAAACATCCATGAAAACACGTTTTTCATCGTTTCATGGATGATTTTCGGCCACTCATCAATGATTTACATCCACTCATCCATGATTTTCATCCGTTCATCCATGTAAACATGATTTTCATCCATGCAGCGATGTTTTCATCCATGCAGCAATGTTTTTCATCCATTCACCGATGTAAAGCATCCATGCATCAATGTTTTTCATCCATTCACCCATGTAAGGCAGGCAGCCATCCATGATTTTCATGCATTCGGCCATGAAACCATGTTTTTCATCCATGCAGCCATGTTTTTCATCCATGCACCCATGTAAGGCAGCCATTCAGCCAGGCAACCATGTTTTTCACCCATTCATCCATGTTTTGCACCCATTCCTCCATGTAAAGCAGCCATCCAACCATGCTTTACATCGTTTGCGGCATGCCAACACCGCTGCATGCATGCCCCAACACCCCTGCATGCATGCCCCAACACCCGCCCCCCTCCGAAATTGAGCCCCCCCCAATAGGAAATATAAATTTTTACCCTATAGCCACCTGCAGGGTTACCACCCCCATGAAATCCCCAAGCTCCAAAACATCCATGAAAACACGTTTTTCACCGTTTCATGGATGATTGTCGGCCACAAATCAATGATTTACATCCACTCATCCATGATTTTCATCCATTCATCCATGTAAACATGATTTCATCCACGCAGCGATGTTTTCATCCATTCACCGATGTTTTTCATCCATGCAGCAATGTTTTTCATCCATTCACCGATGTAAAGCATCCATGCATCAATGTTTTTCATCCATTCACCCATGTAAGGCAGCCATCCATCCATGATTTCCATGCATTCGGCCAGGAAACCATGTTTTTCATCCATGCAGCCATGTTTTTCATCCATGCAGCCATGTTTTTCATCCATTCATCGATGTTTTTCACCCATTCATCCATGTAAAGCAGCCATCCAACCATGCTTTACATCGTTTGCGGCATGCCAACACCACTGCATGCATGCCCCAACACCGCTGCAACACCGCTGCATGCGTGCCCCAACACCCGCCCCCCTCCGAAATTTAGCCCCCCCCAATAGGAAATATAAATTTTTACCCTATAGCCACCTGCAGGGTTACCACCCCCATGAAATCCCCAAGCTCCAAAACATCCATGAAAACACGTTTTTCATCGTTTCATGGATGATTTTCGGCCACTCATCAATGATTTACATCCACTCATCCATGATTTTCATCCGTTCATCCATGTAAACATGATTTTCATCCATGCAGCGATGTTTTCATCCATGCAGCAATGTTTTTCATCCATTCACCGATGTAAAGCATCCATGCATCAATGTTTTTCATCCATTCACCCATGTAAGGCAGGCAGCCATCCATGATTTTCATGCATTCGGCCATGAAACCATGTTTTTCATCCATGCAGCCATGTTTTTCATCCATGCACCCATGTAAGGCAGCCATTCAGCCAGGCAACCATGTTTTTCACCCATTCATCCATGTTTTGCACCCATTCCTCCATGTAAAGCAGCCATCCAACCATGCTTTACATCGTTTGCGGCATGCCAACACCGCTGCATGCGTGCCCCAACACCGCTGCATGCATGCCCCCACCGCTGCATGCGTGCCCCAACACCGCTGCATGCGTGCGCCAACAACGCTGCATGCGTGCCCCAACACCGCTGCATGCGTGCCCCAACACCCCTGCATGCGTGCCCCAACACCCCTGCATGCGTGCCCCAACACCCCTGCATGCGTGCCCCAACACCCGCCCCCCTCCGAAATTTAGCCCCCCCAATAGGAAATATAAATTTTTACCCTTTAGCCACCTGCAGGGTTACCACCCCCATGAAATCCCCAAGCTCCAAAACATCCATGAAAACACGTTTTTCATCGTTTCATGGATGATTTTCGGCCACTCATCAATGATTTACATCCACTCATCCATGATTTTCATCCGTTCATCCATGTAAACATGATTTTCATCCATGCAGCGATGTTTTTCATCCATGCAGCGATGTTTTCATCCATTCACCGATGTTTTTCATCCATGCAGCGATGTTTTTCATCCATGCAGCGATGTTTTCATCCATTCACCGATGTTTTTCATCCATGCAGCGATGTTTTTCACCCATTCATCCATGTAAAGCAGCCATCCAACCATGCTTTACATCATTTGAGGCATGCCAACACCGCTGC
>CAXKVX010005200.1:0-48274 GCA_964058865.1 Eleocharis quinqueflora
AAAGGAAGGGTGCTAAATTTTTTTAATATTCGATGATAAAGGATCGAGTTTTATCATCAGTTTTTAACAAATATCCAGTGATAAAATATATTTTATCAGAGCATGGCTAAAATAATATGCATAGTACACCACATAACGTACTATGCGCTCATTTGTATTTAATTTGGTCATTAAATTGATATTTAAGTTGCTCAATAAATTCTTCATATCAAAATCTTATAGGAAATAAAATTTCGTGATTTTTAGAGCTTTCTTGATATTTTTTAAATATTTTTTAAAAACAGCCCAGAAATGACACTTTTGTAGTATTAAATATGGACTGTTTTTAAAAAATATTTAAAAAATAACTAGAAAGCTCTAAAAATCACTAAATTTTATTTCCTACAATATTTTCATATGAAGAATTTATTGAGCAACTTAAATCTCAATTTAATGACCTATATCTATATGCATAGTACAAAATGTGGTGTACTATGCATATTATTTTAGCCATGCTCATTTTATCACCGGTTTTTTACAAATATCCGGTGATAATGATACTTAACATTTGTAGATTTTATTTTTGTAATTATTATTGAATATAAACTGACATTGAATTATTTAAGTAGAAATTTCAAACACATTAGAAGTTCTTTTCACGTAACAAACTTTTCTTTGACGTCTGATTAATTTGAGAAAATACTTATTAGTCCTGTAAAAAGAAAGATGTTTTTGTCTCAAAATATATATTGTGACTTCTCAATTACTCAAACATTTCTCCTTACAATACATATATTGAGATTTCAACGTATTCCCAAATTGAAAAAAAAAATCGTCAAATAGTTAGATGAAAAAGTTATAAGAAACAAAAATCTTAAAATTACGTACGATTATACAGACAAATTACTTAGGTAACCATTCAAAAGTAATTTAGATATTTATTAAAACAAATGTACGATTATTTGAACCAAACAAATAAAAAATTTAATGTTTATTTACAGTAACTTTATTAGAGTTTTTTAAACATGATAAAAAATAAATAAAAATTTGTAACAATTTTAAATTCGAGAAGTTTAAATAATAAAAAATAAGTTACTTTAAATATACTCAAATAAATTTTATTTGTTTCGTTCAAATATTCATAAATTTATTTTAATAAAAAAAATTGGTATATCGAAATTAGTTTTGAATGGTTCCGTATGTCTTAAAATAACACTTACGATATATAAATTAGTTGATTTTGTATTTGCTTATCTTGAGGAGAGATTAATGTGGAGGGGCATATTTTATAATAATGGACTAAGGTGAGGGTAAAGAAGGAAAAATAGGGCCATAAAATTATTTTGTTAACAAAATTTCCCTTCCATCACTCTTTATTTTGCTTACAAAGATTGTCTCATACTCTCATGATCCAAAGCGCTTTTTGAAAAGAACGTGCATTCTTTTGTCTTTGACAGCGCTGCAAAAGTAACGACAACTGTAATTAAACAGAGATTGATTTGGACATAAAAAAAACAGCGGCGTGACACTTTGACAGAATGACAGTCAATGCTTTTGGAAGTTCAAAATTTACGATTTTTCGGTATGATGTTTACTCGTAAAAAAATTATCTTGTATGATTATTTATACAAAATATTTAAAATACTAGATGATTCTTGCAAAAAAAATTCAAATATATGATCATTTTTGAAAATTTTCATAGAGTATAACTGATTTTCTGAGTACATGTGACTCCGCCACTGCAAACACGGTGCAAGGTGAGAACAGAGAAGTCTTGTAAAATTACTGATGTTCATATATAGATCTCAATTATAGCCATATCAGTTCAAAGTTTTAACTGAGAACATTGTTGTAGTTATTTCATTTTATTAAATTGTGACTTTCTCTAATGTCGGGTTATGGAATTAATTTATTAAATTATGATTTTTCTAATGCAAATTTATTAAAAAATTGAATTATGATGTAAGCGATATCGAATTAGATTAGTTTATAGGTCGTGTCGGTCGGATCGAGACAGGTCGGGTTTAGATTCTCATGTATCATTCGGCTAGGGGTCATTTCGAGTTGGGTTAGGTCGAGTCAGATTAGTTTCGATCCAAAGATATCGCTTAAAATCAGGTTACGATCGTTTCAGGTCGGGTCTGATCTAATCTTTGATCCTCAAGTTTTGCTTCGGCTCATGCTATGGATCGAATCAGGTCGAGTTTGAATCAGTTTCACCATACAAAAATCAGGTTAGATCATATTTGGGTCGGGTCGCGTCGGGTTCTAATACTTGAAGCACCAAACTGATAATGGGCAGCTCTCACCTAAAGGAGTGAAAAATAAGACTTGAAAAGTTCTTACCATCGGGTTCACGTCATAGTCTTAATACACAACTTGAAAGTCTTAATATTATAATCGTAAAGTCTTAATACTTGAGACACTCAATTGAAAAATACTTATAATAATCAACTCATAATACCTAGTTGTCTTATTTTTAAATCTTAATACATATATTCATCCAAATTGAAGTCTTAATAGTATTAGTAATATTTTTTTAGTTGGAATTGTACATTATTTTTACTATTTTTTATTCTTTTATTGATCATTTATGAAATATTAATACTTGTTATTTGGAGACTTAACACTGATGCAAAATTTTCAAATTTGAAGTCTAGTATTAATTCACACTATATTAACATTAAATAGTAGATCAATCAAGTCTTAATACTTGAATCTCGTAGCTGAAAACTAATTATAATAATCAAGTCTTAATATCTAATCGTTTTATTCTTAAGTCTAAATACTTAGATATATCCAAATTTAAAGTCTTGATAGTAGTAGAAGTAGGAGGAGTAGCAGTAGCAGCAGCAACATCATCAGCAACATCAACAACAACAACAACAGTAGTAGTAGTAGATTACTCATGAAGTCTTAATATCTATTTTTCAAAACTTAATACTAGCCCAAAATCTTCAAATTCGAAGCTTAACATTAATACTTGATACTATAATACTTAATAGTATCTTAATTAAGTCTTAATACTTGAGTCTTCCAGTTATGAATTATTATAATAATTATTATGTTTTAATACCTCGTTGTCTTTTTTAGTCTTAATACCTAGATTCATCAAATTTTAGTCTTAATGGTACTAGGAATCTTTTTTTTAGTTGGATTTTTTATTTTTTTTCTATTTTTTATCTATTAATAGATAATTTTCTAAGTCTTCATACATATACTTTCATATCTTATTAATAGCTCAAAATTTTCAAATTCAGAGTCTTGTATAATATATGATGTATAACACATAATAGTAGCTCAATAAGGTCTTAATACTTAAGCCTCCAATATGACAAATAATTATATGATTAATTTTAAATATATCTAATCGTCCTATTCTTTAGTCTTAATATCTAGATCCAAATTTAATTTGGAATCTTAATAGTACCACTATTTTTTAGTTTGAACTCTTTGTTATTTACTATTTTTATCTCTTTATAGATAATTTAGGGAGTGTTAATACTTGTTATTTCAAACCTTAATACTGGCCCAAAACATTCAAATTAGGATCCTAGTATTAATACACAATAATGTACCACTAAATAGTAGCTCAATCAAGTTTTAATACTTAAATTTTCTAGTTACAAATAATTATTATAATAATCAAGTCTCAACATCTAATTATCTTAATACTTAGATCCATTCAAACTTAAAGTCTTGATAGCACTAGTAATACTTTTTAGTTGAAATTGTTCATTATTTTTACTTTTTTTCTCTTGAAGAAAATTTATCAAGTCTTAATATCTATTTTTCAAATGTTAATACTAGCCCAAATCTTCAAATTCTTAAGTCTTAATCTATCTAATCATGTTATTCTTAAGTCTTATATCTAATTATCTTATTCTCAAGTCTTAATACCAAATCTCATCTGTAAATTTAATATATACATTATTTTTTTTATGTAGTACTACAAAAAGGCGAAAAAATAAAATATATCAAAATTAGTAAATTCTAGAAAAGCAAGTTCAAATAGAATATAATAATAAATATTACATTGTTTTACAAAGTACAGAGTTTCAGTTGCTCTAATTATTGATACATCTATTTAAAATATCTAAATTGCTTACTTCAAAAAAAAAAAATCTAAATTGCATTGATTCCATATGTTTGGTTTCAGTTCTGTTTCCTTGAAGTGGTACAGCTGTGAGCTCCGGCATGGTGCCAGCTCCAGGTACCAAACACCAACTCACCAAGAGGGACCTCATTTTGCCAATAACTCAAACTACAACAATAAATGTGGTGTAAGTTCAACCCGACTAATCCGATTAACCCGACCGACTCGATCAATCCAATCCGAAAAAATGTGGATTTTGTTTTTGTATGGTCGGTTACGGTTTTTATTTTTTCGAATCCGACATCTAATATGTGGATTCGAATTATAGAATAAAACATGGTTGAAACCCGACCTGACCTTTTACATTTAATTAGACAATTATTCGAAATCCTCAAAATCCGACCACCTAAACAAAATTTGAATTGAATGGTTTTTATTTTTGATTGGTTGGTTACAGGTTGAAAACACTACAACCCGAATGACATCTAACGAGTTGAAAATTTATACGAAATCCGACCAACCCGACTCATTTACACCCCTAATAAATGTTCATTTTTTTCCTCTTCTTTTAATAAGGTGAAGTCTTCAAAATTAAATGTCGGTATATTATTTGATCCTGCTAAGCCAAGCTGTCTGAAATGGAAATTTGATCACTTGTGCAACTCAAACTGGCACAAATAAAAAACTAATGAGCAATGTCATAAGTCATAACAAATATGTCAAGGGATGTAAATATTTTTCCTTTTCAATTAGACTACTGATTGTAAATAAATAAGTAAATTTATCTTTTTTTAATGATAATTCAAGTAGGCTAAAGCCTAATTTCCTCAAAAAATGTCATAACAAACCGGTTAAAAAGTGGTACCAGTTCAAATGCAGCTTGCAGAGTAAGAACTTTGCTCTAATTCTCTAACAAATTCTTTACCAATATATTATTCAAGTCATGTCTGATAAGAGATATATGTACAGAAAAACATTTCAAATTTATACTTTGTTGCTTTTGAACAGAAAAATATTCTCCATAAATGTCAATCTGTCATGGTAAAGCCACATAGTTAGAAAGATGAAACACAAAATTCTTACTCGGCAACAACAGGCTTGACAAGCCATGGCTCAGACACGCCAATGTTCATTGTAAATGTCTTCAAAAGAGGCATATATATTTGAGAAGAATGGCTTTGAATCATGTACCGAATGATCAACATGCTAAAACCATCCTATAAAAAATATTATTCTAGTTAGACAAACACATTAGTTCAATTATATATGGCAAATTAAGCTGATGAACGAAGCTGATGCTTGATCTCATTTAGCACAGGTGGGGTAGAAAGTTATGTCAATAAATGCATTCAATTGGTGCAAAATCTCATTTAGCTTTCAACTCAGCCTTCATCAAAACTTGGAAATAAAATCAAGCAAATCAAAACTTAGATGAGAAAATTGGAGCGAACTGGCGTGGCTATGTCATAATTAGGAGTGCAAACGAGTCGAATATGAACGAGCTGAGCTAAGTTCAAGATCAGCTCGTTACTTAACAAACGAGCTGGTAACGAACAAGTTCATAACGAGTTTTTGACGAGTCGAACACGAACGAGTCACGAGCTATGAATATTTTTGACACTCCTAGACTATATATTAATTAATATTGTGCAACTTGTACTCAACTATTGAAGCTAGATATTAATATCTATCAGTTAACTTTATATAACATGTGTTCTTCGTTAACGAGTCGAGCTGGACAGAGTTCAAGATCGGCTCATTAACTTAACAAGCTAACCAACTCATATCGTTAACATCTGAAACTGATAACGAACGAATTCATAACGAATTTTTGACATGTCGAACACGAGCTAACCACGAGCTACAAATATTTCTTGCACCCCTACTCATAATAGAGTTACTATTTTGATGCAATACAAATACGAATTATACTAATAACAAAGTTGCAAAAAAAATATTAATTGGTCACAACTCACAACCACTTGTAGTGGCTCTTGTAATTGATCATGTAATGCAACAGAGACTGAAACTATTAGTCTCCAATTGAAATGTGAGCCTGAATGAAATTGAACCTGACATGATTTCTACCAGTAAAAAAATCCTGTCAAATCTATACTAGTAACAAAAACAGCAAAGCAGTGTTTTTAAAACCGGACCGGACCGGTGGTTTAACCAGAAAAAACCGGACTCGGTAAGATTTACGGTCCGATTTGATCCAAATATTGGTACAAACACGCGTCACCAAAACAAAACGGGTATTTAGCGATTTCTTCGTATATACCCGTAAACCGCTTCCGTGAAAAGCGGCGATTTATTACTAGTTTCAGCAATTCGATTTCTTCGCCTCTCTCGTTGGATTCGCCTGTGCTAAAATCGTTTTCTTTCCCTTTTCTTCACTACAAAGATGGAAATTAATCTGATATGGCGATTAATTTGGGAGCATTCTGGAATTGGTGAGATTTTTGCCATATCTTTAGTGGATTCTCCTGTTGCAGTCTTCAAATTCGCTTCATCCTCAATCCATTCTCGCGTGCTTCTCTCAGTGTGGTGCTGCTCCATTAAACACTGGAACCAAGTAAGTGATTTTCTGTAGTTGCTCTTAGTTTTCCAGTATGCACAAAGTTGTGATTTGTTTGCCTCTATGTTGTGATTTCTTTCCAGTATGCACAAAGTTCTTTCCTTCTGATGGTGCCTCTGTGTTGTGATTTGTTTGCCTCTGTGTTGTGATTTCCCTTTCCAGTATCCTCAATCCATTCTGACTTTAGTAAATTAAAGAATGTGCTCTCGTAGGCAAGGTGAACCTGCTTCCTTAAAATGTCCATCACAGAAGGATTATCCAATCATTGCTAAAAGACATCAGAGTACACTTAGCGGTAATAAAGTCGTGGGTAGGGGATTTTTATCTTCCAACTCCGGAGCAAACTCAAGAGAAAAGATCATATGGACAAGAGCAAGTCAAGTCTTTCGGGCTAGAATAACTACTGTAGACCTATCCCAGTTCAGCCGAGTCCTTTTCTGTGGGGAAGGAAGAGTTTGTTTTTAACACAACTATTCTTTACTATCTAAATTGGGCTTGTTCTTACATTAAAAAATGGCTTTGGATCAGGAGTCGATTTGAAAATCAAGGTGTTGTTGTGAATACTGTAAAGTGTAAACAAAACTTGTAAGACCTCAAAACTTTCGACAGTTGTTGATCTAAACTCCATTTGTTTTCATAAAATAAAGGGTTGACTTGTAAATTTAGATGTGAGGTCAACGTATTTTATTTTGATCTAACTCTTGTCCTGTTATTTAAAGCTGTTCCATATGACTTAACTAGTAATTTTGCAATTATATTTTGTTCTATTTTAGGATGCAGTTTTGGTATTCCATTTCGTTACTGGATACTGACATGAGCATCCTTAGTATAGGTTATATCAATAGTTAGTGATCTCAATTCTTTTGTAGTTGGACAACCCAATCTTTCTTTACCCAAGTATTAACTGGTTGCCGAGGTAGTGACTACTGTAAGGTCGACACATTTGTATTATTCTTGTTAATATAGTAACAAGTATTGCTCTAAACCTTGCCTTCTCTTTGCTTTTGCTTGTCACTGTTATATACTGATATTATCCTGTTATTTTCAATTTTATCTAGTTTTCCTATGAACTAGATACCAACTGAACTTTTGTAGCTTGACCTTTATTTTCAGCAATCTTTTGATACAATTGTTCAATTTTATGTTCTTTAGTTAAGACATCAGATCTGTTCTTCATAGAACAAGGTTTGATGTTTTAACTCCCATATGCACTATTTGACCTTTCTGTCCCTTTCTTTGGTCTGGTAAGATGCAAGGAGGCTGATATCAGATGTATACTAACAAAAAGAACAGCTGAGCATCTATGTTGTATTTTAATTTTCTTTGCTTGCTTAGATGTCAGGTCTGTTCTCAATAGGGCAAGTTTTGATATAAAACATATACTGATAAAAAGAATAGCTGGGCATCAGATTTGCTTCACTGCTAACATTACTTTGTCATTTTATTTTTAATTTGTACAGACAATATGTCAACAAGTAATCCTGAGGCGAATGGGGCTGCCCCACCTTCTCCTAGAGCTGCCACCAGAGGCAAATCAGATCCTGCATGGGGACACGGCGCTGAACAGATATCTATTGTGAATAACAAAAATGTTAAGGTCATTGTCTGTCTTCATTGTGCGAAGTCATTTCAAGGTGGAGGTGTTAATCGATTTAAGAAGCATCTAGCTGGTGTCAGAGGAGATGTTGCTCCATGTAAAAAGGTACCAGCAGATGTTCGTTTCGAAATGCAACAAAGTATTGCTGAGTTTGCCAACAAAAGAAGGAGGTTAAATGAAACAGAAGAGATAAATTCTGGCGACGAGCAAGCCCATGCTGATCTTACCAACGAGAGTGAACAAATGGGCAATCTATCAACCCCTTCTAGTTCCACAAGAAAACACACTTCTTTTCGTGGAAGCCAACTGGATGCTAGCATGAAGCGGCTACAAGTTGCGCACAATAATGCAAAATTTGGTGGTCGTAGTTACTTCATGCCTCGAACCACACCAGGAGGTCAACCATCTCTCAAAAGTGTTTTGCAAACAAAAGACATCAAAGAAAAAGTTGATTTAGCAGTGTCGAAGTGGATGATCGATGCCGGGGTGTCTTTCAATACTTGCAACTCCAAGTACTATCAACCCATGCTGGATGCAATTGCTAGTTTCGGACCTGGTTATCGAGGTCCAAATATCTATGAAATTCAAGGGTATTTACTTCAAAAAAATATTGAAGAAGCAAAGAAGTTTGTTGAAGGATTTCGTAGTGTGTGGAGAGAAAGTGGTTGCACAATAATGGCTGATGGTTGGACCGATCAAAGGAGAAGAACCTTGATAAATTTTTTGGTGCAATGTCCAAAAGGAACGATGTTTTTGAAGTCGGTTGATGCAACAGAAATATCAAAAACTGCAGAAAAGTTGTTTGAGTTGTTCAATGAGGTTGTTCAATTTGTTGGTCCAGAGAATGTTGTACACATAGTGACAGATAATGCAAGAAACTATGTTGCTGCTGGTAATATTCTTATATATTTTATTTACTTCATTTTAATTTTGAAACAAGTCTAAAACTTTCTAACATTATGTGAATGTATGTAGGTAAACTTCTGGAACGAGAATTTCCTACTCTCTATTGTTCACCTTGTGCTGCTCATTGCATTAATTTGATGTTATCTGATATGGGAAAGTTGTCTCAAGTTGCAACAATAGTTGATAAGGCATCCAGCATTACAAGGTACATTTACAACCACTGTTATCCTTTGCATCTCATGAGACAGTTTACTCATGGGAAAGAAATACTTCGACCTGCTCCGACACGATTTGCGACTAACTTCATAGCTTTACAAAGCATTTATGTGCAAAAGGATGCATTATGTGCAATGGTGTTGTCGAAAGAGTGGACATCATCTGCATATGCAAAGGATAAGAAGGGTAAGAAATTTAAAGAAGATGTTTTGGATCAGGAGTTTTGGAAAAATTGCGCAACGATTTGTCGAATAACTGAACCACTAGTTCGTGTCCTTCGCATTGTTGATAGTGACGAGAAACCAGCATTGGGTTACTTGTATGGTGCTATTCATGCTGCCAAGGAAGAAATTGTTCGAAGGTTTCAAAGAAAGAAAAGGGTGGTGCAACCTTTTCTAGAGATAGTCAATGCACGTTGGGATAAACAACTAAGCAAGGATCTTCACGCAGCAGGATTTTGGTTTAATCCATCTAATCAGTATAACCTTGAAGAAATGTCCAAACATCGGAAAACTATCTCGGGTGTGCATGATGTGATAGAAAGATACGCTCATGGAAAAATGGGATTGCAAACCAAACTAACCGGTGAGCTGAGATTGTTTCGAAGTGCAGAAGGTGATTTTGGAAGAGGTACTGCCATTACCAACCGTTCTGTGATGCCACCAGGTAATAGATTGAAATGAATTGAAAAAGATTGATTATATTTGTGTTGATATGAAATTGCATTTTGATTATTTTGTAAATGTATATTATATTGTAGATGAATGGTGGATAACATATGGTAGCAGTGCACCAAATCTACAGAAATTAGCCGTTCGCATCTTGGGTCAAACTTGTAGTTCTTCAGGATGTGAAAGGAATTGGAGTGTCTTTGAATTCATTCACTCAAAAAAGAGAAATAGAATGGAGCACCAAAGATTAAATGATCTTGTTTATGTCCGATACAACTTGAGATTGCATCAGAGGTGGGAAAATATTATCTTGTGTAATCAAATTATTTTTTCTAACAAACAGTACATAAGCGAGTTATTAAATTTCAGGATCTCATTGCGCGGGAGAAGTTATGATCCTATCAGCTTCGAAGAATTTGTTGATAATGGAAATTGGGTATTAGAGGATGATCCACCAATTCTGACGATTGAAGAAATGGAGGATTTTCGCAAACAAATGGCTGGACTAAACATACGAAGTAACGAAGACAACGGTATTGATTTTTTCTTATAAACTACTCATACAATATTATTCTGATGGAAGTGTGTTCAGTTGGGTACTTTATAATCAAAGTGTACTGCTACTTGATTTGTTTGATATGGGCTAAGTTTATACAACTTCTTGTTAATGTATCATTTGTAACCAACTGCAATGTTCATTATGGTTATGGGGTACTGTATAGTCAAGTGCAATGTATTAACATTCTAATGATTTTTTTATTGATGGTTTTATTTTTGTAGATGAATTTGTGAATTTAGATGATTCACATTCTGATGATGATCTTGAACTTCCAAGCACCAACAACACAGAACATGACCAAAATCAAGAACATGAAGGTGTTTTAGCTGGATAAGATGTGAGAGAGGATTCAAGTACTGCAGATGCTGACGATAATACACATCAAGATGTTTTAGTTACCGAGTGGCAATTTACTCAACCTTAGAATTGCATTTAGCATTTTCAACTTTATGAATAAGTGTTAGTGTGTTATGGAATTTATGAGCAGCTTTTAGCACTTTCAATTTTATGAATAATTGTTACGCAATTTATTAAACCTTAGAATTGCAAACTTGAATTTTGTCACAAATTTCTGAGCAACTTTTAGCATTTTATCTAAATTTAAAGCATGAGGTGTAACCCAATCTAGATATTCCAAGTGCACGAATAGCAGTGATGTTATCTGATATGGTCATGACAACACACGAATAGCAGTGCGATATTAAAACAGGAGCGAATTTAAGTATAAAATGCACCAGAATTTTGGGACAGCCCTTGGTCATGACAACACCTTGATCTCAATAAAATGCACACTAGATATTCCAAGTGCACGTATGCAGTGAACCAATCTAAATTAATTGCTTAGTGACATTGACTTGTTGGAATGCTATCTGAAGTTCCTAATCATACCACTGAAGCAAATATTTGGTTACCATTGGTTGAAAATTGAGAGGTAATGTATTGGTATATACTTAAATGAAACCGACAATTGAACCGGTTGACTCGGCGGTCCGACCAGTGAACCAGTGACCCAAATGTTTTCCGGTTCGACTTCCGGTCCGGTTTTAAAAACATTGCAGCAAAGGTGTCAAAAGTCAATTGAAAGAAACTTTTTGAATCGGCAAGAGGTGTTCCAGAACAAATTTCTGGTACCACAAGATGCTTCAAAAGTAACAAAAATAATGCAAAATCCAACCAGGGTAACAAAACTCGGAATCGTAAGCGGAATCAGAATTTTATCGGACCGAGTTGACTCGCTCGATTCGGCTCAGAATCGGAAGAATCGAATCGGTAACTCGGCTCTCTTCGACTCAGTTCCTTTGCACAGTCGATCGATCTCTTCTTTTCTCTTCTTCTCAGTCGTCCTGCACCTCTTTTATTCTCCTCTGTAAAACTCGGCTAACTCGACAGAAATCGATCTGACTCGGCAACAAAACTCGACTGACTCAACATTATTCATTCGAGTTTTGCCCAAATACTTGCACAGACGTGGAAAATTGGATAAAACTCAACCCAAACATGAACGATTTCGAGTTGACTCGGCCGAATTTCAGAACCATAAATCCAACTAAGAAAGATCATGAATTTCGGACATTAACTGAACAGATACCTTTCTTCTTAACCTTGTACAAAATAAAACAACCATTGAAGATGAAAAAATAAAGCAAAGCGCAGCTCTAGTGCTTGATTAAACTACATAGGCTTAGAATCCAAATACATCAGCTAACCGCAAAAATAGGCAAGAAATCCTCCGAATGAAGGCACCATTGAAAGGCCAAAAATGGCTCAACTCCATTTCTGAACAGCTTCAATTTTTAATAATAAAATTATTCATGCAAGAACACAAGTTTACAATTATGATGCACAATTTAAGACATAAATGCATATGCACATAACTCAACAACGTTATAAACATTTAGCCTACTGCAAGCTTTTATCAAATATTATGTACTTTGTATTGTCCATGTTTTTTTATTGGTTCTGTTCTAACTAAGAAATATTTGTTCTAACACAGTATAGTAATCTCAATACACAACAATATACGATAGAGATTAAACTATCAAAATAACAAAATAAAAAAATTACCTTAAACAAGAGGATGAAGAAGACGCGACGAGAGGAGAAAAATATGACAAGGATCGTCGGCAATATATAGGAAAAAACACAAGATCGGTGATGGGCATGAAAGATCTGGCGGAGTCGATCATTCTCATACTTGTTGAAGGCGTCGACGAGGGGCAAAGAAGTACACGAGGCTATCTGAATTTGTGTGTGTGTGACAGAGATCGGTAGATCACCTCTACACATCTAACAGATCAAATCTACTAGAGATGTGGAGGCGGTCCGACGGGAAAGAGAGGAAAGAGAAAATTCTGCTAGAGTAGTTGTGGAGGCGGCTAGAGTAGAGGGATAGAAGGAAGAGATGTGAAGCGCTCAATTTAAAAGCTAGGATGGAAGATAGGGCAACGGTTATTTTAAATAATTATTGGCGTAGGTAGAACTACGTCAATAGTTATTTAAAAAATCGTTGCCTTAGATTTCAAAAAATGAAAAATAAGGCAAATGTTATCGCAAAAGTTATTGTAAATAATTGTTGGTGTAGTTCTAACTATGCCAACAGTTATTTAAAATAATCATGTCTTACCTTTAGAGATTTAATGTGTTGCACTTCTACTAACGATGTTTAACAATTTTAATAACATTTATTTTATGGAGGTTGCTAAATCTCATTTCTGTGATTATGTATGCATTATGAACTTCCAACATATAAAAAAGTAAGAATATTTTGATCGGCTTACACATTAAAAAATGTAGTATTATATAGATTAAATATACTACAAGGAGGCTATTGTATATATAGTTCTGAATTTTTTGTTACCAAAATAAAAATTTTGAAGGTAATATGTCAAAATCAGAAAGTTCCAAAGATCTTCGATCATTACCCCTTTATAGTTTTCATAAAAGAAATTGTGACAATACCTTTACACTCCTCCAAAATTTCGTGTTTGGAACAATTAATATCAGTTCCAAATTTCAGTATTTTCCAGTGGAAAAATAAAAATTAACTTTTATACTTGATGATAGTTCAGAGCAATTAATTAAATAATTATAAGGTTAATTCTTTTCTGCTTTTAAAATCGCACAGGATAACAAAAATAGCTATTACTTGTGAGTTGTGTCGATCCACAAGACATGGAATTAAGTTGATCAATTTTAATCATTTCAGAAATCTAAGCATAATATTTTTTTTTAGTTTTGATTCTAATTTAAGCCATTAAAAACAGGAAATAAAAAGGTAATTTGATGATAGTCAATTAAAAACGAACCTAGGGTTACGAATTATTCCTAGAAATTATAAATATCTTTTGTTGAAGGAATTTGTATATTTGCTGAACACCTGTGTTGCACGAGTGCGGGTGCGGCGATAAGGCAATTTTAAAAAATTACGGATATGGATGCGGATATATATATATATATATAATAAAAAATTATATTATATATTAAAATGTTTGAAATTTGTTTTTCTATTCAACTTTTTTTTAATATATATTGATACTTATGAAATAACAAAAAAAATATAAGCATTTGATTAAACATTTTCTTGACAAAATAGTTCATGTTATATCGAAAATAATACTATACAAATTACGTGGCGTGATTAATATTATATAATATACACAATTGCTTATTTAATATTACTAAAAAACTCAATTTATATCCAAAACGTATCCAAAACGTATCCGAAACGTATCCAAAACGTATCTTGACCGAATCCGTCGGTCAAATAATATAAAATAATCGGATACGCCACGTAGCGTATCCGATACGCACCCGCACCGTATCCAAGACATATCTGTATCTGAGCCGTATCCGATACGCGTACGGCTAGGAGAATGAAGTAACCGAGTAACATAGCTGAACACTGAAGAGAGGAAGAGATCCTATGTACATTTCTCAGTGAAGTTTCTTTCCAAGAAGATTATTGGAGAAGTTCTGTGGTGATTAAAAATATATAAAGAATATAATCTTGTTTGTTCACGAAGTTAAAAGTTTCTAAGTAACGAATCAGGTCAATGGGAAAGAGAGAAGTGTTATCAACTTATTCCATTTATTATTTCTCATATTTTATTAAATAAAAGTACTCAGATTAGAAATCTATCTTGTCTATAATCTTACGATTGTGCTTTCTCTACCTCTATTAGACACATTTTTATATAATGAAAAGTGGAATAGATAATTTTCAAATGTTTGAAGTTAGAGGTCTCACAAGATATAAGTCTGATCATTCATTTCTTATTATCTCTATGAGCTCGACTCGGAGTACTAAATGTAATTTCAAATTCGATAAATCATGATTCCAAGTCGATGAATTCAATCTTTTGATGCAAATGATGAAATGCTACTGGTAATAGCTAAGATAAAACTAACCAATGATGTTTTAAAATCGAATAAACAAAAAAATGAAGAATGGACAAAAACTTTATGGTGAAGTTAAAAAAAAGACTATTTAGATAAAATTGACTTCTTAGATTATGTAACACATACTGAATATATGAATTATATTAAAGCCAAAAGTCACTTAGATTCTATATATGACAAAGAACAAAATTATTGAACAGTTAGATCAAAATTAGATTGATTGTTAGAAGGATATATGAATTAAGTACTTTCATAGATGTGCCACTTATAAGAGAGAGACAAAAAGGTGATTTGTGGATTGAATATAGTTGGGAAAAATGTAACAATATAGTGAACAGATTGGAAGAACATATAGTTCGATAATCTCCCTTTGAAAATGCAGGTGATATTTCAATGTTTATGAGTAATAATTTTTGTTAGGACAAGAATAAGATGACACAAGCACATGTTGATAGTCTTGTTCAATCATTCGCTGAAGATGAGATAAAAAATGCTCCTTTTCTTCAACATGTGACAAAGCATCAGATCCTGATGGGTTTTCCTTTTCTTTTTACCATAGATATTGGAAGATTCTAAAACATGATATAGTTGAAATGTTCAACATATTCTTTACTTTGAAATTGAATGTGGCTAGACTAAATAGAGTGATTGTATGTGTATTGCCAAAGGTTTTGAATACTAAGAAGATAAAACAATACAGGACAATTTCATTGATTAACTGTAGTTATAAATTGATCTCTTAGTGCAAACAAATAGGCTGGAACCTATGGCAACTGTATTAATTGATCAAATTAACACAAGCAACTTTTTTGAAAGATAGATATATTATGGACAATAATATTTGTGCTGCTGAAATAGTCCATTCCACAAAAATACAAAAGAAAGAGGTTTTGGTTTTAAAAATTGATCTAGAGAATGAATATGACATAGTGAATTGGAG
This sequence comes from Eleocharis quinqueflora, assembly GCA_964058865.1. Classification (NCBI taxonomy): domain Eukaryota; kingdom Viridiplantae; phylum Streptophyta; class Magnoliopsida; order Poales; family Cyperaceae; genus Eleocharis; species Eleocharis quinqueflora. The sequence goes on from CAXKVX010005200.1 coordinate 15,941, forward strand.
ATTCTTATTTAATATGCTGGAGGGTAGAGGGTTTCGTATAAATGGATACAATGGGTTAAGAGTCTGTTAGTAAAAGATGAAATGTGCATAAATACTAATGTCATATACTCCAACTATTTTGAGGTAAAAAGGGATTAAAGCAAGGAGATCCATTGTCCACTCTTGTTTTTTTAATCTAGTTGCTGATACATTGAATCATATGATTAAAAAGCACTAAATTCATGTTACATTAAAGGTTTAAGTCTTGTGTTGATGAGGGTTATCAAATTTCAACCTTCACTATACTGATGGTGCCATAACATTTTGTACACCAGAAGATTCAATTCTACAAGCAATTAAGTGTTTGTTTATTGGATTTGAAGCTATTATTGGTTTGAATGTGAATTTTAATAAGTGTGAAGCATTTCCTTCTTAGGATTTGATCCAAGACACAAGAAGCAATTTCAAAAAAAGAATCTCAAGCCTAATCAAAAGATCTAGTGCTAGAAGTGTCTCAAACAACTTGTGTAAGCGTCTAATAACAAGTAAAGATGTTATATCTTCAGATTGATCTATAAATCAATCAAGAGAGATAGTGGCTTGATCTACTACCCTTCTCCTTCCTCCGGCGAGGTGGTGGCGATGGTGGCTTAGCTTCTCAACTGTGAAGCCTCCAAGATATTCATCGGAGATTAAAAAGATGCTACTAGATCTCGGCTAGAAGATCAACCAATAGCAAAGTCTTAATCCTAGCTTATCCCTCTTCTAATTTCCAGAAATTTAAGAGAAAGTTTATGCTCAACACATGAGCATTTCAACCCTCTTCATTAATGGGGCCTTTATAGTTTGGTACGAATCTTGATGCATTCAGTGAAAATCAGACAGTCCAGGTGTTGCGCTACACCGTCCCGTGCAGCATCAGATCCCATTCCCTTTCTTGACATCTGAGCTTGATGGTTGGCGGCCCGTTATTATGACGAAGAGGTGAGACAACACGACATCAATGGCGACAATACGACAGTTGATGAGGTGTTAAAATGACACAGTGAAGCGGGAACTAATTCATCTGCAGAAGAATTTTTTACAGCCGAGGAGAAATTTTGATCTCATCCGTCGGATTAAAGATCTATGATCTTGATAGATAATATAAAAACTTTCCTAAATTATATAATTAACATTCGAGCATCGATCTTTGATCCAACGATCCAGAACATCTCTCCTCTTTATGGAGAAAATTTTTCTCCACAGAGAGTAAGAGTCCAATGAAGCGAGCTCTCTTGGTGGGTGTCTCCAGAGGTGGAGTCAATAAAGTCTAGGATGAATGAACTGATTCATTCTGAAAAAAAATTCAAAATTGATCATTTAATTAAAAAAATTCTGAAAAATAGACTTATAATTTGAATCTTTTTAAAATATTCATGATTTTCAACTACTCTGAAAAAAAAAATCAAAATGTTGAATCATTCTGAAAATTTTGCTGAATTCGCCCCTGAATGTCTCTAATATAGGGTTTGAATGATCTGGTGTTAGAAACTGGTAGACATGGTAACTGGTCTTGGGATCTGATGAGGGAAGCGCTGATGTAAGGTTTGAGATTGAGACGCCAAGTAGATGGGGGTCGGATCGAAGAGAGAATGCACGGAGTCGAATACATGTCAGCACTTGTAACGCTTTTTATTAGAAAACAAATAATACTAAATCTATAAATTAATTGGTTTTCCCCGAATTTATAAAGGCAGTCCAAATTTGAGCCCAAAAGAGGCCTAGGCAGAAATGGGCTTTATGTGAGTGAGTTAGTGCCGGTTTAGTTTAAAGTGGAAAAAGGATGAGCAGAGAAAAAGAGATGATGAAGAAGAAGAAACGAAGCGATGGAGTCCGAATGTTTGAAAGCCTGCGTGTTGTCAGGTTGAAACTTCCTTTGGTAATAACCTTCCATTGGTGAGATCCTCTAATATCCCTGTTGTGACAGGTTGGTTGGTATGGTGGTGTTGTAACAAGGTGTAGAGAGATTTATGGTCTGTGTTGAATCCTTCATGGTGTATGGGGAAGATCCAGCGAGTCCTTGCTTGATGAACGAATTACATGTGCCTTTTTTTGCAATTTAGGATTTCCGCATTAAACAAAAACCGAGCTTGTTTTTACCCATCTTTTGGGTATAACCACTATAGCGTTATTATTGCACACAAGATGTTTGATGAATTGTTCCAGTGCATTTTTTGTGTTTATCGGGTTGCTAATATTATAAATCGTCTAAAAATGCTTACGTACAAAGCAAATACTGATTAGAGATTTTAAATGGTAATACTTGCTCTTGTACCGATTTCTTCATAATTGCTGCTACAAGGGGACGGTACTCAGTTACTCACCCTTATAACATCATATCGCTAAGGCAATTAACAATTTCTAATATCTCAAGTTGGCTTAGTCTTTAATGGAGACCATCAGGGAAGGAGTTGATTCCGGGGCACTTTCCAATAATTACCTGTTTTATGGGCCGAGCTTTTGCATCCCATCAGGCAAAGAGTTCATGCTGGTACAGCTTGTGATACACAGCAGTTTCAATCTAGTTTTGATCTCCTAGAGTTGGTGTAAGAGACAGCAAACTTTCACATCATTGTATGTTAAGTTCCTCAGTAGAAGTTGGGTTTCAATACCCTCTGGAAAAAGACTGAAATTTGGGACCAACTTTGATAGCTAACCACTTGAGGAACTGGGCTTTGTTCTATACTTAAATCTTCTAATACCAGTAGACTATTTCCTAGATGACCATTGTGGTAGCATTGTGTGAGGTTTACCAATATTTTCTTACAGAAATGAACTCCCAAATACTTCAAGCAATTCAACTTCTCAACTTCCATTTCTGGCCATGAGACGAGGGGATCACAAAATAATCTCCAAGAACTTGTGTGGAAAAGAGATGGCTCAGATGAAATGAAATAGGAACAAGAATCCATGTACATTTCACGAATTACGTTGAAATGCATGAATTAATTTGTCAAATCCAGGTTCTTCAAGGAACTTCAGAGATACTAAGACCATCTTTTGGTTGTGAAGTAAGATGTGGATTAACTCTCTTACTTCACACTTAATCCACCAAACGTGAAGTAAAATTGATGGAGTAAGTTGGAGTAAGTTACTCCACCTCTTTAGGTGAATTAGCTTAATCCACCAAACATGATTAACTTACTCCACCTTACTTAGAGTAAATAATTTAATTCAAATTAAATTTACTCCATAACCAAACACAGCCTAAGTGATTATCTTAGACAGAAGAGCTTGTATCAGAAACAGTTAAGGGTTTCAACTTCTGATGGTGATTGAACCAGCATCCATTCTAGAAAGTTATTGTTTTCTCGCACCTCCAAAGATTATAATTTGCAACATTAGGCATGCCTTTTAGTTTTGGTCATTTGTAAATTGCCACCAATTCAACTGAGGTTCCAATTTAAAATTTGCATTTGCATGTCATCCCACTTGGCATATTAGGTTGTGAAATGGCTATAGTGTAAAGCAACTAAGCAAGATAAAGACTTTAGTGATAAAGCTATTAGCAATCATAGCTGTATTTTTGTTCAATTGCATAATGTGTAGTGTCTAATGAGGCATTACAGCTAAGATAATGGAGGACTATTATGCTCCGGTGAATAAACATGGGATGGAGGGGAAGATATAGGAGGGAAGGGAACTCTTTGAACTTGCTTTGGACTTTAATTTTACTAGGTGAATTAAGGTTAGAGGATGAAAATAGAGGGAGCTCTTTATTCATTTTTGTCAAAATTGTAACCGTTCAAATCGGAATGTAATGAATTGACCTCACATCCATTTTCATTTCATCTCATCCCTTTTCATTAAAACTGGGAGCACAGCGTAAGTAAGAGAGAACTATGATTTTTCAATGCTAATTAAGGCTGACAAAAACTGAAATGCTTTTGTAGCCGTATTAAGAAAAGTTGGGTAATCATCTCTAGTGCTTTAAAACAAAGGAGAGAAGTTGCAACAATAGTGATGGCAGGTCAGAAGTCCCTAATCACATAAAGAAAAAGGTATCTAAGTGCTTTAAACTTTTCTTGATCTATAAATTCTTACCTTAGTTGTGTATCTGTGTTAACAAACATCCATGAAAAAGAAAGAAAAAAGTATATATTCTGAAAAAAAAAAAAATATGGGCAGTAGCAGAAGTGTTGCTTTTATCCCAGTTATTCTCCATATATTGTTCCTGTTTTCTGCTTCTTGTGTCAATACTGTTGTCTCAATCTCAACCAGCAATCATACAACTAACAAGCTCAGTAATAAAACAAACGACGCATGGAGAATACATACAGTGGAGGAAGCTGTAGAAATGATGTTGCCACTAGACCTAGAACTCCATAGACGAATGCTCGATGGAGGAAGCGGTTTAAATGCGAAGAATGTACTAAAACCAGACAGACCAGCTCCAAGCAACCCAATACCAGGAAAGCCATACACCCGACCATGCAGTGCAAAATACTATGACCCAGAATGTCATAGTTAATCAATGATGATGTTCTGTATATCAAGTAATGCTTTTGTAATTCACTGATGTTTGTATTTCTATGCACATGTAATTCACTATATATTGTTCTTAATTGTATTGGCAATCAATGAATGTTTAAGGTACAAAATAACATACAACTTGTTTATGTGATTCTAGTAAATTATTAACCCGCAATACTGTTTAATTCATCTAACATCCACAAGCACATCCTGCTGGATTAATCTCATCAAAGCCGATCATCAATGTCGATGAACCAATTGACGACAACTTCGTTGATGTTCTGAACACTACGGGAGAAATATGTTTTCATACCGGGTATTTAGAAGCTTATACGTCGGTTATCTTTTGTTGTATATGTTGGGATTGCAAAAGAAAATTTATGATTAATTAATGTGGTAAAGAAAATTTATGACAAATCAATCAAGACCAAATATCCTTGGTATTTCCATACTAGCAGTCATTCCAGATGGAGGCTATATCTTCTTTTCGAACTTTTGCTACTAAACTTAATTTTATCAATTAAAAGATTTTATTTATATAAAAAAGAACGACCAAGTTTCTACACATACATACATTCTTCCTATAGCCTTTATAAAGAACGACTAAGGTCTCTACACACATACATCCTCCTTGTACCGTTCTTTACTTATTTTGTAAGTGTTAGATTGTTGTTTTCTTTTACAATTAAATTAACTAGATAATAAATAACAAAAGCCATACTTTAAATATGCCTATTCCTTATTAAATTATCAAAATTAGCTGCCTGACATAGATGAAATAGCAGAGAGATCTAGCAACTTTACTTTCTTCTTCTTCATTTTTTTTTTTTTTTTTTTGCAATCAAGTGTTTGAGTCAGTAGTATTATACTAGCATGGGTGAATCTACTGTAGTCAGGTAGGTGTTACAATTTTTTATCTATGTATTTTAATATGTAAAACATAATCAATATTTCGATGAAATATTTTTTTATTTTTATATGTAATTTGTGCTTATCTTTGATCAAAATCCTACGTCCGCTTGGCTCATCAATATATATCCGTATTCGTTAAATTGGAAGTAAATTGATCAATATTAACTAGAAAATGTGCAATTAATGAAAATGAACAGATCTGCAATGAGCAAACAATCACAACAAAGATCAAGATGACGTCGGCATCATCGACATATGACATGATAATTTATCTCGAATAACAGTATATATGAACATGACTTCATCTGCGGTCGGCGTGACGTCAGTACAGATAATGCATGTGGACCTATGTGTAGACATTATTTCAAGTTCCTTTGAGGGTTGCAAATTGCAATTAGATCTGTTTTTCAGACGCAACTAATTAATAGCTAACAACCTATCTATCTAGCATCATATTTGTTAATAATAGTCTATATATGTTAAGCATAAGTATATAATTGTTAATTTCTCTATGTCAACCAGATTCTTTCATGAGTTTTGTTACTCAACATTTTAACCAAAATCAAAGTGAGAGCACATTTTTTTCTACACTTTTTTCCACAAATGATATAGGAGGGTTGTGGTTTTGTTGTAGAAATTTCATTTGTTTTCCTTCGATTCTTTCTTTCTTCTAAAAAATGAAAATGCAAAATTTACTATCTACTCATTCAATATTAATTTTCTTTTCTAGAGGAGATTTTTTCCTATTTCAATAATGCCATCACCGGTTTTGGCATGTATACTATACACTTGAGGCACTCTATTTAACCGCTAAAATTATTATCAACCATTATGATATAATAATAATAATAATAATCTATGACAGCTATGGCTATGGCTATGGCTATGGCTATGGTTAGAGTTCTCAAAATCGTGTCTGAAAACGTCACGGAACGGCAAGGCACGATAAGGGCACGACACGGTTAAGACACGGCACGGAACATGGCGCAGTACTGTTCATGTGCCGTGTCTTAAGCGTGTCGTGCTTAGATTTCCTACTGTAGGACATGACACGACACAGAACGTTAACGAAGAGAGACACGACACAAAAGCACGGCACCGAACGACATGAGAACACGTCTAGACACGGTACATTTAGACACGACACGACGGCACGACAAAGATAGACATAGATAGACACGGAAGTTCAAATTATTTTGAAATCTTTTGCATTTATTAATTATTCTATTTTAAACTTTACAAATTTTAAAAAAATAAACGTTTAGACACGAGTCACGACACAGTTAAGACACGACACGTTTAGAGACGGCACGTTTAGACACGACACGTTTAAACACGGCACGGAACGGCACGATAAAAATAATAAAATACTAACCGTGCCGTGCCGTTCCATGCCGTGTTAAGCCGTGTTTGGAACGAAACGGCACGAATTTAGAACACTAGCTATGGCACCCAGAGAATATTAGTCCCACCACTTCAGATAAAAAGCATGCATAAAGATAAAGATTCCCAATTGCAAGTGTGTTCCGTGGAGAACTGAGCACTTAATTGGCAATGGTGGTCCATGGTGAACCTTCTTGACTGTAGACACAACATCAATGGAGGTCCGTGGTTATGTATGGTCCTAGTTGACTAGTTGTTACTATACGGCTATACCATTTCAATTACAGTTTAATTTAATGATATTCCTCAAGGAAGATAACTCGGAAATTGTGCCACTGTATGGACTGATTTGAAGAGGACTAGATTTCTAACAGGGATCTCCATACGTAGTGATCACCTTTTATTTATATCAATGCTGATCAGATATATTGGTGAACTTCTTTCTAATTATGCTATGCATTCACCAAATAAATTGCCAATCAACCACATTGTTAGCATCAACAAGTTAGACTTCAAGCCTTTTGTTGACACGTCAATGGATGCACAACGTTGAGCGTTCTTGGTGTCATAAAAAAAGAAGCCAGTTTGTTACTAGTAAACAAATTTTAAAAGCAATTGAAATGTAACTAAAAGGTGCAAAAGTATTGAAATGATCTCTTACTCCAAACAATTTGCTGCTCTCATCCTTACAACGTGATGTTTACAGTGAATAATTTGAGAAAACACCGATCAAAATGAAATGCATGTCAATTTTGTTAAGAGCGTAGCTTTCTTAGCCGAAAAAACTACCTCAATTTTCATTACAAGAAAGAAACAAGTGGTGTGGGCAAACACACCATTCCCTCTTTCAGAAAAGCTAAAAGTATATGCAAAATTGGTAAAAGTGCTGGTTCAATTTGTATTCCACAACCATCCTCATTATTCATTTGCACTAAGCAAGACAGAACAACAATGCCCTTATTTGTTCAAGGGAACACCAGCACTTTGCCTCGATTTACGTGCACACTCAGAAAATCTCTTCACTGTCGCAGCACACTTGAGCGGTTCATTAGCATAGTTCTTGTAACACTCCAGACAATCAGACCTCTCTTTCAGGCATGGTATAGGATTCTGGTACGGAAGCTTGAACTCTTTCTCGCGCAGCTCCTTGGACCTCTTGTTCAACTCCTTGAGCATCTCCGACTCTTCCACCTTCAATTTCTCCAAAACCTTCTCACTCTCCTTTAACACCTCCCGAATGGATTCAACCTCAGGGGGTACTTCAATTGGGGGTGCAGGTGAAGGTACTGGCAAAAATAGTGGTGGAAAAATTGTGGCAGGAGGTGCTTGGGTTTGAGTCTGCATAGTTTCAGTTTTCTGAGGTTGACTTGTGCTTTTTGGTGTTTTGAGTTTGGGTTTTTTCACCTTTCTAGGTGATCTTTTTTCATCTTCTCGGGCTAGTTGATTGATCAGCTTGGTGCTGATCTGGACAGTGTATGAATCACCCATTTATGACAAAAACCACCAACTGGAAAAAGAAAGAAAAAATAGTGAGGAACTGAAGTTAGGAACTACAAAATTATCTTATCACTTATTCTAACAACAACAACAACAAAGTCTTTATTCCCAAATAAAATAAGGTAGGCTGGAAATGAAACCAAATCTGAAATGAAAAATCACGTCTATTGGGCTTCATTTTCACGGGAGTAGCTCAATTTTTACCTTGGCTCGCCAAGCCTACCACAACCCTTATATTTCGGACTTGGGACCGGCTATGTTGAAAACAACAAAGTCAGAGTTATCTTATCACTTATTCTAAGACTATTTTTTTATTATTAAAGGATCTCTTTATATTAGAGGCCTAGCCCGACACCCAATTCTTTTAAGGTGTAAAAATCCCCTCTACAGCGAACGTTGGGACTTGAACCCGCAACCTTACAGTACGCGACGCTGTCACTTACCATCCATGTTGGACACCAAATATAATAGAACATGTTATAAAACAAGTTAGGAACAGCAGAATTCTAATAGAACATGTTCTACAACAAGTCAGGAACAGCAGAATTCTAGTAGAACTTGATCGATAATTAAGTGGAGACTTCTACTATGATGTTGTATTGTGTAGTGTTTGGGCAACACCCTTTGGGTAGCCAGAGTCTTCTACTATGATGGAGACTACTTGTAGACACCCAAAAATTATGAATATGTGATCATAGCAGAACTTCCAGATGGCCAGAGCAAGTAACTGAACTGTACTAATTAAACTTTCAGATCCTGAGTCTGATGCCAATTCGATACCTATCTAAAAAAGTATGGGCTCAAGATTCTTCTGTGCAAAACAGCCTCGAGTGACAACAGTTTAAGATTCCATCATGCATTTAAACCTCAATTTGTACCAATTGGGCCTCAATTGATGTTGAATTGTGACCACAGAAGCCTGATATAAACCCTTTTCAGTACAAACAGCTAAGAACCACTAAAAAATTGTCGCAAATCAAAGGTAATACTTCATAATTTGACAACAAGAAAAAAAATAAAAAAACCATCCGATAAATACAGTTATCTAAATCTTCAAGCATGCAGTTAAAGCGAAATACGACTTGAGAACAAGTTGGATGCATTCTACATCTCTACTTAACTAATCCTCAGTGGTGAACTTGAATTTACATCTCATTTTCAATAAATTTATCCATCAAACACTACAGCTGAGCTATTAAGAAGCTAAAACACATGAAAAGTAAACCCTAGTGAAAACTAGCATAACTACCAAACTGAAATAAATTGTAATCGCATGAGGCAACATTAGATTCGACAATTCATAAAAACTCTTTACAAAATAATGACAATAAACTAATAATAACTAAACTGCTAAATAATATTTATTAGTTTTATGAATGTGCTTGGGTCCAACATCTACCACAGCATACAGTAATATTGATCAGTTTTGATATTCCATTAGCTTCTTAGTATTTCTTTAGAAGTTTATCTCTGGAGTTGTATTACAAGACGTTCAAAAAGTAGCAAAGTGTATCTGAGAACAATTACAGTATAAGGATACAGTGTAAGGATACAGATCAGAAAGAGAGGGAAGAGAGACGGAGAGGAAAGGAAGAAGAGGAGAAGTTGATAATTTTTCTATATTCTTCTATTGTCACCTCTTACATATAAATAAATAGCAAACAAAATATTAAGGGTGTGTTTAAATCACCAAAAATAGCACTAACCATGGATTAATGTTGCTATCCACACAAAAATGTGATTCAAACATGAATTAGTAAGTTATGAGTAGTGTTGGTTTGTGTTATTTTGTTAACCCAACAAAATGATAGAATTAGCAAATTAGCACATGTCATGATCCAAACGCATCCTAAAGATATAGTAAATCTTCATCTAAGAAAATTACTAAAGCATAGAATATTAAAGATTGTCGGGATATGCAAATCTTTTATTACTAAATACTATATCAGATCATTGTATGACGTGGTCTACGAGGAAATCATACAAAGGCAAGAAGAGTCTACGAGATATATAGACTTCAACATGTAACATCCCCTCTCCCTTGGAAAAGCATCTTGGCCGCAAGGCAAGAAGAGTCCAGTGCATCTATATCCTCCCAACTAGCCTCTTCCAGTGCTAGATCAGATCATTGTATGAGGAACTGAGGAACATGTTTGGTGCCACGAAAAATGGTCTGATGCTGTAATGTAGCAATTGGAACATGCACTGGTTTGTTAGCTGAATTGGAGGCCGATAAGGAGTAAATTACTGGTGTTGTTGAACCTTTGTATGATTTCAGCATCGAGCGGTGAAAGACTGGATGCGACTTGTGGGAGGCAATTCGAGGTGATAAGCAACTAGTCCAAGCCACTCCAAAACTTTGTATGGTCCATAGAAGCATAAACCAATTTTGTGCAAAGAGTGGTGGCGCAAGGAAAGTTGGGGGAAGGCTGAAGCTTCAACAGAACCACATCACTTTGCTGAAATTCGTGCTCCTTGTGTTTTTTATCAAGGGTATGTATGATAATGTTGTGACTAGTGTCAGAACATGTGACTGCGAGATGGGTGACTTTTCCCCTAAGATAGAATTACATGAAGGGTCAGCCTTGAGCTCTTGCATTTTTGCCTTAGTGATCGATGAGATCATGAAAAATATACAAGACGATATCCATTGATGCATTCTCTTTGCAGATGATGTTATCCTAATGGACGAAAGTAAGGTAGGAGCGGATAGAAAATTAGAATTGTGGAGAAAGACGTTAGAATCAACAGATTTTAGACTTAATAGGATTAAGATCGAGTATATGAAATACGAGTTCAGTGGCATTCAATTCGAAGATGGAGATGTCAATTTAGATGGACAAGTAGTGCCTAGAAGAAACATCTTTCGATATTTGAGATCGATGCTACAGAGTGATGGTGAGATTGATAAAGATGTTAGCCATAGAATAAGAGTGGGTTAAATGGCTACAAGCATCTAATATCCTATGCGACAAAGTCCCACAAAAGTTGAAAGGCAAATTTTATACGAAGGCGATCAGACCTGCAATGTCGTATGAAGCAGAATGTTGAGCTACTAAAGGACAATACATACAAAAGGTGAGCGTGGTAGAGATGCGTATGTTACGGTGGATATGTGGGCATACAAGAAGAGATCGCATTAGAAATGACGATATACGTGACAAGGTCGGGGTTGCACTTACTGAAGAGAAACTTGTTCAACATCATTTGAGATGGTATTGACATATCCAGCATAGGCTTTCTAATGCACCGATACGTGGTGGAGTTTTAAACCGCGTCAAAAACACGAGAAGAGGCATGATTGACCGAAATTGACATGAGATGAAGCTATAAAAGAGACTTAAAAGGCATGAAATGTCTCCAAAAGTTGGCGTCAGATAGGAGAGCATGGAAGTCAGTGATTCACGTAACAGAACCTTGACAAACTAAATTTTAGAAGTAATGCTACAATTGTACGACTTTAGTCCATAATTAACGACGTAGAATACTAGTCTAAACTTGTGATTGGTAGAATAATGTATTATTATTATTGATAGCATTATTATTATCATTTCTATACTTTTATTTTTACTACTATACTATTTATTATATTATTTTTATTTTTATTGATTTTTCTTTTCATATTGGGTTTCATTTCTAACCTACCCCAATTTATTTGGGAATAAAGTCTTTATTGTTGTTGTAGTTGTTGTTGTTGCGTTTTTTATCAACGAAAAACTTCATGGCATCCCGGGCCTTTGAGAGATGGGCCTTAAGTTGACGCACAATGGCATCATGCATTGTTAGATCCTAGTCCACCGCCTCAAGAGCACTTGAACCCGCACAGTAAGCAAGAATGGACAGTGGTTTGCGTCCATATGTTGCCTCAAACGAGGTCATACATGTCGCTGCAGAAAAGGTGGTATTGTGATGAAATTCAACCCAACTCAAAAGCTTAGACCATTTAGAAGGTTTTTCATGGACAAACAAAAGCACACAAGAATTGTTCGATGCAGCGATTCATACGTTCAGTTTGACTGTCTGTCTCGATGATATGAAGAGAAGAAGTGTAATTTAGTATCTTGCAGCTTGAGAAACTCTTTCCAAAAGGCACTTTGAAAAATAAGGTCACAATCTAAGACGATACTTTTTGGCATGCCATGTAACTTCCCCATTTCATCCCAAAATATTTGCGCGATTCGAGTAGCTGTATAATGCGAAAGGCAGCAGTGCCAAATGAACTCCCTTTGATAGGTGATCAACAACTACCAAGATGGCAGTATAGCCCACTGATACAGGCAAGTGCATGACGAAGTCCATGGAGAGATATGTCCAAATGGCAGTTGGTAAGGGTAGCGACTGGAGCAAATTGTAGGGAAAGTGATTGGTGGGCTTGCATTTTTGGCATATATCATGTATGGCACGTGCTGACAAATTGATCCACAATTTTACGCATTCCTTTCTACATAAAATGTTGTGCTTGGCGTTTGAAGATGCTCAAAAATCCTGAATGACCATCCAAAGGAGATGAGTCGTAATCAGCTAGCAGCGTAGGAATGAAAGTAGCCGGTAAATACGACAGACCTTTGTGCCTCGGGAAACCATTTGTGTAGGTCTAGTTATGCCAACTGCTAGGTGAATTACTCAAGCCAAGAATAATTTGATTTGTGTGATCATCCTGTAAAAGCTCATCTGGCAGGCAGCCAAGGTCCGAGCATAATGGTTTGGATAGTGCCATAAGCGTCGTTGTTGGAGTGTTATCAGTTCCATACATGCATGAAAGTGTGTCAATTGTAGGAGCCTGGTTTATACTCGATGGAGAAATCGTATCCCACTAACTTTGATAACAATTGTTGTTCCTCTAACGTTTGAATTGTTTGAGTGAGCAGGTGGTGCGGACGAAGGTGGTCGGTGCGGATCACAAAAGGCCGACCCAATAAATACTGGCGCCATTTCAAAACTACATATTGGATGGCGTACATTTCTTGTATGTAGATGGACTTGCCCTGCATTAATGGAGAGAGTTTCTTACCATAAAACACAACTGGATGCTTGTCTTACATGAGAACGCTGCTAGCATCATTTTCTAATAGAAAAGGAATTGGGAAGTTTTGTAAAGTCAACACAAGGGTTGTCATGGGGGCAATTTTAAGAGCAGGGAAAGCATCCTTGGCTGAATCAGACCAAATGAAATTGTCCTTGGCTAGGAGATACGTGAGCGGTGCCGCTAGGAGATTGTGAAAGTTGCTCGATTGGATCCTCACATTTGGATAGGCCAAAATGGTGTTGTAATGCGATGATGAACTCCTACAATGAAGAGAGACTTGTGTCCTCCACTGAACCTCGATACCAGCGCGCAGCAGGAGCATCCAGGTGCATGGATGCAATTAGAAGCCAATATGATGTCAGTGTTGCATAATATGTGAAATATTGCTGCACGACGAAAATCCAATTTGTGGGATCACCTGATGCAAAGCGGGGAAAGTAGAGGCGAAACTTGTGGTCAATGTTAGGGTTTGGTTGTGGGTGGGGGCCGAGCACACTGCTCCTGGGACGGGTTGCTAGGGCAGCAATAATTTTTTGTTGTGTGTCTATGTGTATTTGTTCACGTAGTGTGGTTAAGAAGGTAGGTAGGGAGGCAGGTGTGAACACATCCGTCAATTTAGAATGAAGGTCTGCTATTTGTTGCGGGATAGCAGAAAGCTGGAGATTAGGAACAAGATCCTCAGGGTGTTAGGAACGAGTTTGTGGCATGGTGGAGGTTGAGGGTAGAACGAAAGCACCAAATGCAAGGATACATATCAGAAAAAGAGAGAAGGAGAGAAGGGAGAAAGAGAAAAGGAAGAACAGAGAAGTTGGTAATTTTTCTATATTATTCTATTGTCACCTCTTACATATAAATAGATAGCAAACATAATATTAAAGATACAGTAAATCTTCATGTAAAGAAATTATCTAAATGATAGAATTGTCAGAATATGCATATCCTTATTACTAAATACTACCGACTATAGAAAAGATATGTTTGTGGCATTTCTAAGTTGTGGCATCATGTAATCCTTGATGCAATCCTTGACGTGATCTACAGGTACAGACCTTAACAGGTTTAACATACAACAGTAATACAGTTAGCCTCCAAATTATAAGAAACATTACTAGTCGAGCAATTAACCAAGTGACCTCGAATCTAAAACCAGAAAAAAGATCGATGGGATACAGATACCGCATGAAGTGCTGGTACGGACTTCACCATACCAGTAATGAGTAATGATCCTCTATGAGATGGATACACGGGTAAAGACGGTAGTATTACCACAAATTCGTCAATTTGGAACGAATCGAGAGGTATAGAGAGGAGGTTACCTTGCACGACGAACGAAAGAACACGAGCGAAACCCCGATCTAGGGTTTTTGCGAACCGGGAGTGAGAGAGATCCGATTTTAGAAATGAGAGAATCAGGATTGAGGAGAGAGAGTGGCAGGTTTACTAGAAACCTCAAATTTATTGAAAATAGCACTTTCGGCCTTCGAATTTTATCGCTCTTGCTGGAAAGTTCTAAAAAGACTAAAGTGCAGCGGTATTAAGTATTAACAAGGAGATGCGACCACATTTATAAAAAAGATAATATTTTTTTTTCTAAACTTCGTCTAGACCAATTACACGATAAATATTATTTATTTTGATTTCGAGCTGCGAGTCTTAAATTTTTTAAATCAATTTCAAGAAAGATTTTGTTAGGTTGTTATTTAAGAATATTTATTAATAACTTAAAATTTTAATAAAAAATACAAATTAGAAATATTGATTAAGTATAAAATAAAGGATTTAAAATTATAAATTTATAAAACAAAGCAATAATCTTTAACTCTGAATGAATTTATTGTATTAATAATTTACATTATATATCATATTATACTTTGAGTCGAGCTATTACGAACTAAGATGATTCAAGTTTGAGAGATAATACAAGTTATATGAACTGAATATGAACGAGCATATCTGAGTCCGAACCAAATACGTACGAGCGTATACAAGCTTTATTCAGAATCTATCTCGAGTGAGTCACGAGCCACAAGCTATTTGACACCCATACCAATATAAAACTATGGATAATTCTGATGTGAATCAAAATTAATTTGATTGTACTATTATTAGTGCAAAATCAACTTAATTGTACAATTATTGATAACAATTAATAATTACAATTTATTTGTTTTAATTTTTTGTCCATAATTATAACATAATTTTTAGTATGACTATTATTATTATTACTATTTGTACTATTACTATTACTCTATGTTGCACGAGTGCGGGTGCGGGTATTGTATCTAGTATGATACGGGTGCGGCGATATGACAATTTTAAAATATCGAGAATACGGTGCGGCTATATTTATTAAATTTTAATTGAAAAATTAATCTGATATATCATAATAATTTTTTTTAGTATAATTGGATATTTGTTCTTTAATACCAATGAGTTGTTCTTCTTTAATGCACAATTTTTTTTACTTTTTAATACCACTTGACGGCGAGTATATATTTCTATAGATAACAATATAGACACAAGCACTTGTGTAGTGTAGTGGATGGGAGTTTGGGAGAAAGGAGCACTTTGGGGGAAGGTCCCTAGTTCGAATCTAGAGTGGAGCAGCTATTTTTGCGCAAAGAAGTGCCTTCATAGATCTTCTATGCCTAAGCTGAATTGGACCGAATCGGCCAAGTCGCATCTAGGCCGCACTCTTGACCTAATCGACTAGTTTGACCGATTAAAATAACACAGTTCGTCACATGGCGCACCAGGTGTGTACCCGCGCCGCACTGGAGCCGCACACGCACCCGATACGAATTCAACTGCATATGTGAAGCACCTAGGCAACACATCTATCACTACTATCACTATACTACTATATTTACTACTATAGATACAAGCAACGTGGCTCATCCGCCTATAACTCTATAAGCAACGTGGCTATGAGATGCTGAAGCCACACCAAACGGAAAAACGCAAATGAAAATGGAAAAGAGAACTGTATCGTTTAATGGCGATTGCCACTGTAGAGAGATATTAAACCTTTATATATGTAGATTATTATTACTATTTGTTATATTATTGTTGTTTACATTGATTTTTCATTATTTTGATTGGATTTCATTTTTACTCTATCCCAAGTTATTTGAGACTAAAGAATTTGTTGTTGTGGTTAACAAACTCACTCTAAAATTATATATTGTGACTGTATTATTTAGTAAATTTATGATCATATAAATATATTATTGCATTTTTATTTTATTTTATTTATTTTATTTTTATTGAATTCTATTTAATTTGTGGGTTTTAATTTTTTTTCCCAGAATAAAAAGCTACTATCGAACCACACACGCACACATATGTGACATGTACCAATTATACATTATGTAGTGATTAATTGGGCACACATTAAAATTTCATTTGAAAATATCGGCTCAAATTGCATTCAAATAATAAACTAGCTTCTTTAATGGACTAACTTTTTTCTTCCAAAAATGGGAGTTGACAGAATTTTGTCATGTTTTGGTACCAAATAACATCTAACAACCATGTTAAAAATCAGAAAATGGTGTCATATGACTAAATTTTTTTTTACTATATTATAATTTAATAACATGCACAAATCAAAACATTTGTTAAAGGACATGGGTTTGCAAGATTGAAGGGGCAACTGAATAAAGAATAACATCTTACAATCGAATAATTTGTTCTTGACCCTTAAATGTGTCTCGAGATTCGAGCTAACATTTAATTGTAGAAAATCTAACTTTAGCAATAATCAGTGCATGGTTGAAGCAGCATTTACATGTACATATACTCCTTCGATCAAAAAAAAAATGTACATATACTCCAAGGAATCGAGATCTTCTACCGCGCAGCACCGACACTGTGCGTGCTGTGCAGAAAATCTGGGTCTTTGATTTGCATTGAGATTCGTGCAAGCTAAATTTTATAATATCAGACCTCTTGAATCAAATCTGAACCGTCCGTAACTTACAGCGCAGAAAATCTGAACCGTCCGTCAGTGCTGCACGGTAGAAGATCAGCTTCCATACTCCAAGGGGTTTCAAATGCTTGCAATTACATGTAAAAATTTAGGAGCTAAAAAAAATGTTATCTAGGTATGAAATGAACACCCATTTTGTTTGTGTATAAGGGGCTACTTAAATATCATATCTAAATATCATTTTATATTGAGCGATACTTTTTAAACATTCAGCTATTGTAGATTTAATTGTTATATTGTTTTCTTTTTCGTGACTTATTCTCTTATTACTTTAATTAAATTAAGAAAGTTATAATTAAGCTAATTAAATTATTCTCTGAGTCTCTCACAATTAAATGGAGGAGGCTAAATACATGCCAAGAAGGAACAATCAATTGAATTTTGCTACATTTTATTAAAGGTTCTATTTTATGGAGGTGACTTAGACCCCCTTAATAGAATAGGTACTAAATTGGTCTTTGGGTGCCTCTTTTATATTTATTTTCTACAAGAATAAATATATTTTGTATTCAACATCGTGTCCTTCAATGTGCTCATCACATGTGACGAATGAACTCTCTATAATTTTTGTGGGCTTCATTTGTCACATGTGGTAGAAGCATTACGAGGCGTAATGTTAGAGACATTATAATAACACCTTTTCTACAAAGTTTTGTACTTTGTGAGGAACAAGTAAATCTTCGATGATAGTAGAATATGCCTACGGACTTGATCCTTAAAAAATATACTTATTCTCAAAGTTGTCGTCTTGTGAGGATGTCACAGGTTCGATTCGTGAAAACAACATCTTGCAAAAATACAGAAAAAGACAGCGTACAAAGACTCCAAAGTGATCTGACCATTCCTCAGATCTCGCACAATCGAAAGCTACGTGCATCGAGCTGTACCTTTTTATCCCAAAGCAACAATTTTACTCGAAAGTATAGACATGAATTTCTTAAATGTGGCATGTAATTATTGATGGGACAAAATGCAGTTCATTATATTTATCTGGCGGTTTTATAATCTGTTCTGATTAATTGAGCAACTGCGTAAAGAAAAACAGGGAGCTGTGCAATTATACTATAATTATAAAAGTCCATTAAAAAAAGTTTATCAAAAAAGGAAATCAAATTGATCATTAAGATTTTTCAGATGCACTTGCTATGTACACAAAACAAACAAGAGATTTTACCTCAATTAAGGCAAGAATTAATCATTATTATCTGTTTTCTAGAATACTCCAGCAAGTAATCAAAGTATTCATTATTTTTTTTAACAAAATTAGTGATTATTGACTATATTGCAGCTAGTGAATAACAAACGGGACGGATCGGGTATCTGTGGATTCGACCCGCGCAGATCCACGAATTCACGGGTCGGAACCCAAAATCCCCAATCCGATCCGTGATAAACCCGAGCGGGTTGGGTCCAGGCGGGTCGGGGACGGGTCGGGTTAGGATCCGTCGTTTTTTTTATTTAGAAAAAATGTTACAACTTCCAAAAAATCCGAAAAAAGTTTAAAATTATGAAATAATTGTATGAACTATTTTGGTAAATTATTTTATAATTATGTCATTTTTATAATTATTTTATAATTGTAAAAAAAAATCCAAGGATTATTTCACATGCTTCAAATGAAGTGCAGTGTTCGAAATTTGAAAAAAAAACAGTTGTTTAACGCATGATTTCAAATTTTCAATGTGTGTGTGACTGTGTGGATCAAGAGGTGTTTCACGCATTAAAGACGCGTCAAATAAAGCCTCTTTTTTTTCTCTGTTTATTTTCTTTCTTCTTTATTTACACTTGGTGTATGTGGATCAAGAGGTGCGGGACCCATATAAGTAAGTGTAGGAAAATAAAAAAACAAGGTGGGCAGCGGTGTGGGGCCCACGTTCTGCAAAAGATCGAAAAATCCGCTGTTGTGGGGCCCGTGGTCTGCAAAAGACGCATGATTTCAATGTGTCTCGAATTTTGTTCTTCTACTCTTTTCTTTATTTACACTTGGTCTGTGTGAACCATGAGGTGTGGGGCCCATTGGCAGTGGGTGTAGGAATTCAAAAGGATCCACGGGTCCAGGGGCGGGTCTGGGCGGATTTCACGGGTCGGGCCTGACGGGTCCACGGGTCAGGCAAGAGTTCGGACGGGTCTGGAGATTTTGGGCTTACCCGACCCGTCATAGATCCGTGGATTCGTCAACCACGAGTCGGGTCGGATCTGAGCCACGGAACGGATCGGACACGAAACGAATCGGGTCCGCGGCGGATAAACCCGGACGGGTATTTTGAATACTCTAATTGCAGCTAAAGAGTTACCTTCGTCCGGATATGAAAGTGGTTCAATGCGTGAAAAGAGAGGTACACAAGCTAAAGAAACATCGCTGTGTAGAAAAAAGATACAATAAGACAATTATTTGTTTGTATTTCATTCGTTTACATCCATAATT
This sequence comes from Eleocharis quinqueflora, assembly GCA_964058865.1. Lineage (NCBI taxonomy): Eukaryota > Viridiplantae > Streptophyta > Magnoliopsida > Poales > Cyperaceae > Eleocharis > Eleocharis quinqueflora. The sequence continues at coordinate 35,669 of CAXKVX010005200.1, forward strand.
TTAGTTTACATTATTATCACATGCGTTACATTCCTATTTGCAAGAAAAAAATATTGTTATAAAAAATTAACTTATTTAATCATTTATCTGTTCCCCCTACTTAAGGTTTGTAAGCTGTAACCACACCAAATTAATTGTCAATTTTCTTTCTATTTCTATCGCATCCTCTCTAATAAACTCCATCCAAGCTATAACACACGGTGCTGCGCAGACTGATCGAACGGCAGGTGATCTGTGTGAGATTTAATGTGAACCGTAAAATTAAAAATCAACGATTCAGATATATAACATTAAAAACCTTCTGAATCATATAATTAATATTAATTAATGATCAAATTAGTCGAGTTCGTTCCCATCATAACAGGCGTTTTCAATTTTCATAATGTTTTTCTAGTCCCGTCTCTGGAAAGAGCCAAAGAGGAGACATCGCTGTGAATTCGCGAGTCAAGTGACTTCTTTTCATCCAAAGAAATATTTTCTTCTCCGCTTAGATGGCGCCGCCACCAGATCACCGCTGTCCAATCAAGCGCGCGGCCATCTCCGATCAACAGAGGCGGCGAGTGCTGGCGCTCCGCCTCCAGGCTGATCGCCGCTCCGACGCACAAAACCGCGCGAGGCAGCTCGCCTCGTCCGTTCTCTCACTCGGACCCGGACCTGAACCCGAAATGGAGCCGGAACTCCAACAGGAGCAGGAGATGTCGGACGCGTCGGATCAGATACCGGGTCGAACGGACTTTGACCCGGTTCGTGCTGCTGGTTTAAGAGGTCAAGAGGTGAAGAGATGGTTCGCTAGGCAGCTTATGCTGCCTGAATGGATGGTTGATGTGCCCCCTTCGCTTGATAGCGATTGGTATTTTTCTCAAATTTACTTAATTTTCTCTTTTCTTTGTGTGACTTGCAAACAAATTCATTCAGTACCTTGTTAATACTTAAGCACATCGAACAGATTATGTTGAAATAAATTGTCAATGGAGTTTCATTTGTGCAATTCCTTTGCTTTCCATGATTTTGAAGGTGGATAATGGATAACATTTAAAACTGTTTGATTATTTGAATTATTTATTTTATTGTTGAACTTGTCCTCCGTCTTTGTTAGTATTTCTTTTTGTTGTATAAATCTTTTAGTTTGTTTACTTTCTTACAAAACTTAAATTGATATAACTCATGTTCTTTAAGCCATTGTAGTTTCTGAAATAAACAACTTGTATAGACACAGCTATTTTATTTACATAAATGTATTAAACATTTTTGCTTTCAATAAACCAGTGTCCTTTGTATACTTCGTTTTTGTTAAAGAAAATGAAGTGGTGGGTTTGTTAAAGAAAATGAAGTGGTGGCGCTTCCCACTTATTTCAAAAAAAAAAATAAACCAGTGCTCTTTTCCCACTATTATATAAAAAAAAGAGACGTATTTGCAAAACTTATAGTATAATAACGATTCTGGTTTTGCACTGAGTCCTGGTATCACTCCTAGAAAGTAAAAGCAATAAAAAGAATTATTAAATTCCAACTGATTAAGAGCATGGACTTTATCTCCAACTTTCTCCTATTATTGATATCTCTAAGAGGATTAAAAGGATAACCCATCTATTTATCCTTTATATCTGAGTGAATGGTGAAAGCACGTATTTTACATATCAAGAAGGGAGTTCAGAACCACTGACAAGATTTTATTATTCAAAATGCGAATCTTATTTAGGTATGTGTTTACAAGACCATCTGGCAAAAGGTGTTTTGTTGTTTCTTCAAATGGCACAACTATTAGTAGGCTTCGCAGTGGCTCTATACTTCATCGATTCCCTTCTAAATTACCCAATGGGGCAAGAACAAAAGATGTTTCAGGGCCTGCTAGCTCTTACTCCATCCTGGACTGCATATTTCACGAGGTAAAACCCTACACCCTGTTGGTCTTTTTCTTGGATGAGATTTTACATTGATAGAGGTTCACAGAAATCCCATACTTGGATGTCAAAACTTAAAATCAGTCCATCGAAACAATGTTGCAATTTATAAGGACAGGTTTTGTAAGTTTTATCTATCATGGGCACTTAGATGGCTGGGTTGTAAGTTGAAATGATCTGATTATTCGTTTTCATGCAAGGAATTGTTCTTTAGATTTTGTTATGCAGAAGTATTGAATTTGTTGGATATGCATCTAAAATAACCATATTTTGCACTTCTATACTTAATTTTTGTGTGCAACTATTTTCAGCCTGATGAGACATACTATGTGATTGATATCGTTTGTTGGAGAGGATACTCTTTGTATGATTGCACTGCAGAGTTTAGGTTCTTTTGGCTAAATTCCAAGCTCAGTGAAACTGGTGCATCTGACCCACCATCTCAGTACCACCGGTACAGATTCAATGTTGTACAGATATATGAGTGTAGCTTAGTTGGCCTTCAAGCTGCTTATTCAGGACAAGTATCATTTGTCAAAGATGGGTTATTGTTTTACAACAAGTAAGATACATTCATTTGTCATCCTTTTTATCTTTCACATTGCTGCACCTTAGAGATTTATGCTGGTACTAATGTGCTTGCACTACTTAGAAATTTAGAATTGTAGTTCAGTGGGACCTACATAAGTCAGTACCACCAGCAGTATAGCTGGGATCTGCAGTGGCTTTAGAACAGGTTCTAGTCTGGTTGTTACTGCAAGTTAAAGCAGTTACTGTATTGTAACAAAAATCTATATTCTATGTAATTTTTTTAATCATGATCTGAAATGGTATCCTCACTTTTATCTTTTGGTACTTCCATTAATAGGCATGCACATTACCAAGCTGGAAACACTCCTCTAGCATTAGCGTGGAAAGATAATGTATGTAGCCAGTATGTTGTTGACACTGACAACAAAGGGCAAATTCCATCTCAGCAGCAGGTACATGGTGCTTTGCCTATTTCACTCATCTTTTTAGCTGGCAGTATGTTTATTTGATACATAGATACATGTTCCGTTACAACCTTATGTAATGAGATACGATCCTAGTATAGAAAAACCATCTTAGTGTTTCTTTTGTGTGAATACAGTTTTAATACTGAAAACTCAAATTTTGATCTATGTTGTGCTTGCTTGGTAATGTGGAATAATATAATCCAGGTCGTGTTGGACTTGCAAGATGATGGGAATTTGGCCACTTCTGATGATCCTCCTGTTGCACTTGGTTCATTAAGTAGAGATTTGATTGCTCAGGTAGTCTTACAAGTTTAGTAAAAAAAGTTTCTAGTTTTAGTCAATAAATAGATGTGGATAAGCATAGAAACAAACTAAATAAAACATGGGACAGTTGATGATGTAATAAGCCAAATTGATGATACCTAACTAGAAACTCTGGTTTTGTCTTCAAGGCATCTAAGCATGCATAATCAATCAATTGTTTCATGAAAGACCCCTAGAAAGTGTGATATATTAACATAATTAACATCAGTTTCACAACTTGTTAAGCAACATTTATTGCACATCATAATCAATCAATTGTTTCATGAAAGACCCCTAGAAAGTGTGATATATTAACATAATTAACATCAGTTTCACAACTTGTTAAGCAACATTTATTGCACATCAATTTGCAAGTACGCAACCTTAATTGTACCCATCTATTCAGTCAGGGTTATGGGCCGGAAATCTTGTTCGACTTGCGATTACAGATGACAAAGTGAAGCTAGCAGATGGAAAGCTAGACCTTGGTGAAATGCAATTTGTGGGGAAAGCTAATCGTTCACGTGCTTTTGCTGATACCTACTCCAAAGTAAGGATCCTTGACAACTGCACTACTAACAGTTTAACAATTACATAAATACCTGTTTTGTCCAGTCGTTACTGCACCTATAGCAGTTGTGGTTGTGTCCGCATTTTTCTGTTATTTCTTTTTCCTTTTTCACTTTTTTCTTTTGAATTTAATTGTCTGAGTGAGTTATCTGGTAAGAGTCGAAAGACTTCTCGAGATTTAACTCTCGAGTACATAAAAAGAATTGCACAACAGCAATATCCAATTGTAATTCATTACTATTGGTCATGCACTGACCCATTGCTTATCTAAGACTTTCTAAGTTTGATAACAATTTGGTAATATAAATGAAATTATCCTAATTCAGTGGCTACTAACATATCATACAGGTATTATTCCAGTATGCAGCACGGCATGCACCTCTCAAGATCGATGATTTAGTGGTGTCAATGCAGTCTAATTTATCAGCTGAGAACTCGTACGCACCAGATGTTGAAATGGAAGGCTAAAGTTACCAAGCACTTGCATGTTCTTACTGCCATAGTATCTGCAGTGTTCCGAAGCATGTCTGGTTCTAGAAGCTTCACATGCTGTACCTGATCTCAAGCTCTATCCTGGGAACTTGTAGGCGTTTATAGCTTGGAAAAATTATCCTCTTTGTTCTTCCCGAAGCCCCAACAAAATGATAAGTTAACCGTTGGAAGAAGTGATCCTGATCCCTGAATATGTATTTCTAAAGTATAAGAGAACCGTTTACTATGTAGAGGTTTAGTACTTCAAAGTTGGCAGAGAAGGGAATAATTAATGATGCGTATCAGCGTATAGAGCTAATTTATGCTGTCGAAGTAATTATCAATGAGAATATGTAAATTTGTGATACCGTAGGTTTGCATGCCAAGTTTATCTTGGAACACATACGGTTGTGAGAAAATATGTTGCCATTTGTTGAAGTATTTATTTATTTTGATTTTTTTTTAGGAAACTGGCTCCGTGAGGCTTGTAGTACTCGTATGCCAACGTGTTGGTGAGAAAAATCAACATTTGCAACTTTGTCATTTCTCTCTTGATCCACAGTGCAAAGTTTAATGATTAACTACGATTACCAAAGCAGCTAGGTGGCAGGAGTAGAAGAAGCAGAAAAGAGCAGATCAACGGGACAACATTGGCAACATTTGAACATACAATATAGTATACCATAATATACACATAAGAGAAGCAGCTACAAAATGGAGGTACCAAGTACTAACTACACTTGAACTGCTTGTACGAAGCAAGTATTCTTGGGTATGCAGGATATTCATTTGCTCATAACCATCGTTTCTGATAGAACAGAAGGATTAGAGCACAATTACATAAAGAGCAGGTAAGGCATGCATATTTACAACAAAAATCTACAGTTTACAAAATGTTCAAAAGTTGTCTGGCGGCTCCATTTAGCTGCATAAACACGAATTTGATATTACGTAGGTCAGAAACATACATCGTAAATAAGATAAATAAACAGTTTAAAGTAAAGCCATCTTAGTTTATACTTTTACCGAAACATACATCGTAAATAAGATAAATAAACAGTTTAAAGTAATGCCATCCTTGTTTATACTTTTACGGTTTTACCTCCCTTCATCAATATTGTTTAGTCAGCACATAGAATTAGCAAAATTGGTAGTTTGGTACCAGTTCATTCCCTATATGCTAAGACCAGAGGCTAACTTCATATAAATAAAAAGATGCTATATCTCAACTAGTGTTTCAGAACATAAATAGAATGAAATTCTAGGGACTACATTGAGGTGTCGAGTCAATAACAGATCTCTGTTTATATCAGTTTGTTGAAGAAATGCAGCAGAAATACCACTCATCTATTAATGAGAAGTCTGACGTTAGTACAAAATCTATTAAAATAGTAAGTAATAGTAGTGAAACGAAAATTGAATGGCACTTACCTTTTAGATCTAAGGTGAGAAGGTCCGTCTATCAGTTATGGTTGTCATGGCACAGGATCTGTGAGAAAAACATTAAATGTGTGGCGATTATACCTAATTGGATAGGCACAGCATCGAACAGTGAACAGTACAGTTTGATTGACTAAAGCTTGTATTTTAGATGGCATGAATTGGTTTTCGGTGCTCTGTGCATGTAGCAATTCCTGAGTGCTGGTACCAAGCAGATGCTCGGCTCGCCTATCTAGAATAACAAAATCAGCAGAAGCTGTAGAGTCTTTTACAGAAATACAGAGTCTTAGCCTGTAATTACCAAACAAACAAATATAAGGAATAGTATTTTGTAAGGGCTGAATATAATTGGAAGTTGTACATTGGATGGGAAATATATGACCTTGGTACTGCCTGTGCTTCATTAATCTTACAATGGCATTTGGGGCACATGTATCCATCTTGTTCGCACTTCAATCTTTTCTTATCTCTTGGGCATGATTTATAGTACCAATCATGTTCTCCTAATACCTCATCCACTGTTGCAACACATTTATATTCTGTAGTCTGTTGTAATGGAAGGAGAGCTCTTAAAACGGTATGTTATTACTGTTGGCACATATATGAATTGGTAGCAGTTGTTGTAGAATGAAAAAACTGATATTACCTTTTCTTTTTCTGGATCTAGAATGAGTAAGTAGTCCAGATTAACATAACTCATATCGGTGGTATAGGAAGTGAGTGCATTTTCTGGTTTTTCTGCTATTTCATAATTAATATCAGTGGCATAGGAAGTGAGTGCATTTTCTGGTTTTTCTGCTATTTCAGGCTTCCACATTGCAGAAATCCTTCAAATTTGATTTTTTTTTAAACAAATTCTATTAGAAAAAAGATGCAGTGATATATGATGATATTTGAAAGGTTCACATTGAACTGCATTTGTAATCTGGTGCTATCTTAAAATAAAAGATTAGAAGTGGAGATGAAGCTAACCTTTCCTCAAATTGTGCAATTTCTGGCATTGTGCGGTCTTGATATATTCGTGTTGCAGTATATGTTTTAAGGCCCCAAATCCCTCGACCTATAATTGTGCATTTGAAAAGTTAGTGTGCTTGTACATTCTTCCTCGACCTGTAATAGTATTTGCTAGAATAGCTGCATGGCTTGACCTGAAAATAGTCGTAGGCGAAGCGAGCTGAAAGCTACCACAGTCGGGTGAGATTTACTGCTGAGATCATCTTTCAACTCTTTGATCGGTTCTCCCCAAACTGAAACTGGGACAATGGTATTTCTGCAGAAAGTTGTGTGTAAAGGGAATATGCTATGGTTTTTTTTTTTCTTTTTTGCATTTAGCACCCTTTGGTGATTTAATGCAATCAAAATAAAAAAATGATGTCAATCTTTACAAACCTTTCATTTGCAATTTCAACTGTACGCACATAGGAAACTGCATTATTCTTCACAACTTCTCTGGCTGGAGAAAGCCAATGGACTCGACCAATTGCATCTGTTTGATATATTTTTTCAGATAGAAGAAAATATAAGTTTTGGTCTAATATAGAAATTTAATAGTGTAAGAGTATTAAATAGATTAATATAATGAACATTACCTACTACCATGTTTTCACCAATTTGTTTTCCTAACTCTTCAAATACGCAGAAGTTAAAGCATCTCAGTGGTATTTCTGGGTATCTGTCAGAAACAGGATTGATAACCACGGCTCGGTTGAATTTAACTTGCCACTCATGGCTAACTATAGAATACTTCTTTCTTGCTGGAATTATGCGAAACAGGTAAAACTCGTAAACATTTCCTTCGTGCATTTTTGGAAGAATTATATGTGAATCATCAACAGTCATGGTGCCTTGAATTACAGTGCCCTGAATAATTCAACAAGATATTTAATTTCAATTGTAAGCTTGGACAGAGATCATGCTATGTAATTGCAATTATGTCGGCAAAGTGGTCAGTGGTATGAAAAGATTTACCAGAATTCAATTTTATAAAAATATTGTAATTATGGAACTACATCTTACCTCTACATCTACGAGCGTGAAATCTAAATTGAAAGGATTTGCTGTCAATGGGTTGCATGATTTCCAAACTTTCAGTACCCTTGCCACAATTCTTGGTCGATCCAATTTGTTGGTAAGAAGTGATAATGGCACAATCTTGCTCTCTTGTTGAACCATACTTCAAGCTATAAAGGGGTAAGAAAATAAGAACAGTAATTAATTTGCATTTTACAAAGTAAATTGAGGCTCTATTGAGTAGGAATATGAAAATTATGAATCAATTGTAATTGTGATTATAAACAGGAAGAATGTTTAAAAACTCTTCAAAAATCTTCAATCACCAAAATTTATGAACACTATTTGACACACAAAAGTTGGAATACTATTGTCTAATGTAATGCCCTAGTTATATTTGCTATGTGAAGTTCAGAATTAAACCAAAGAGGATTTAATTACACAAATTAATTAATTCCTACTCATCTCAACTTACATTTCCTAAAAAAAAATAACACAGAGCACCAAGTGGAAAGACAACAGAAACTCAGTTCTCACCTGAGCTACTAATCTCTAGTAGCAAGCTCTTAGCTAGACCTTCACAATCAACAGATTCTTTTTTTCATTGATAAATAGTTGAGGTTGAGTGTTGCTCAACTGACAGGTGGAGCCATGGAGGAGGACACGTGGAAGCATGTGAGGTTGATTTCTTGTTGTAAAATCTCTCTCTCACTAGGCATTTCTCCATTTGACAGCGCATAGAGACATTTTTCTCGATTTCACAGTGGGTTAGAAAAATCATAAATCTATAATAAAACTATAATAATTCCAAAATGTCTGTGTGGTTAACGGGTTTGTGGGTCTTGGGTTTACGGGTGCAAACAATTGGGTGAATTTTATGTCCAACAAGAAGCAACTGAAAATATAGTTAAGTTGATTTGAAAATTGTTACAGAAATTAGAAATTAGCTCTATATTTTTTTTCTACATTATTAAATTAGAAATCTATTTTTATTTATCATTCAAAGTCGAGGTGCAACAGAGCGAAAAAAAATGTATTCACGATTTTAAGTATGAGAAAAAAAACTGCTTTGTAGAGTAGTGGTTACCACATGCAGTCGACCAATGTAGATTATCTTTATGAAACATAAATATTATGAATTCATACCTTAAATGAATATAATTTTTTTTAATTATGAGAGGTCACTAAATCTTATATCAAATCTATTTTTACCTCACTGCATAACTTCAAATTTAGTAATTTTGTTATTATTTTTCATAAAAATGTAAACAAAAATTGATGTGAAGTGCATAATTTTTTTTCTAAAATTTTCGTAATAATTAATCTTTCTAATATAGTTGTCATGTACAACATTTTTTTGGTAATTATGAAATTTTTTGAGAGAAAAGTAGTCAAGTTGTTTGATTTTTTAGATTCAATAGTCAAACGATGCAGGTACAAATCCACCGAATGGTAGAAAATCTATCATGCCCCAATCCAATTTTTCAACATTTCCCACCATTCAAGACTATTTTCAGCTATGATTATGTATAGAAAAATATTTGCGATTATAACCATGTATAATAAAATAATTTCGATCATGACCATTATATGTATTTATTAATGCATTGATAATAAATAAATAAATATAATTCATGCTTGAGATTAATTTGTTTATTTATTGATGCATCAATGCATACTATTTTCATAATGCAATGACAAATTTATTTTAAATTAAATTAATTAATTAAAAAACTTATGGTCACAATAAGTCGTGATAAAAAATATTTTCTATGAATAGTCATGACGGAGAATATTTTTGTATACATAGTCATAATCGGAAATGTTTTTGAAAGTTGAAGAGTGTCGGAAAAAATGGATTGAGGAACGGTAGATTTTCTACTGTTCAGTGGTTTTGTACCTGGCGCATGGTAGACTTTCCACCATTCTGGCAATTCAATCTAAAAAAGTAAACTGCTTGGCTACTTTTTAGCGAACTTTTTTATTATTACCAAAAAATTGCAGGTTACGTAGGCGTCATGTCAATTTTAGTAATTCTTTATTAAAAGGTGACTAAATTTGAAGATATATCAAAATTCAATGATTAAAAATAAACAATTCAAAATTTAGTGACCTCTCAATAATTTATCCTAATTTTTTTATCTCATTTCGGAAAAAGTGCAATATGTTCTAGAGGTTTTCCGAGCATACCCCATAATTTATTTTCGGACAAAAAAATTATATGAAAATTCTAAATTTAGTTTAGTTTCTTCTTTTTATTTCTTTTGTTAATATTTTTATCAAAATTATAATCAAACATGAGTACTATAGCAAATGACATCGAATAAAATACTTTTGAACAACTTATTGCTACATACAAATTATTTTAATTAAGTGAGAAATCTTTTTTTGCGCTATTAAAAGCTCGAGAAATCGTGAATTTGAATGATACATCCACGGTTTCTCTAATTTTAGATAAAAAATCTTCTTTATTAAAAACTCAACACTAAAAGTTCTTCGAGAAAAATAGTACATATATACAGTTGGGTTGAATTACATAATTTGTTTCTTTTATTTTGTTTTTTTTTCAATTTTATTATGATACAGATCTCCTGTACATTGTAATAATTGTTTGAACAATGCTTCCTTTTGTTGGAAGCCGGCATTCTAACTTGAGGTTTTTGCTATAATAAAAAAAAATATGACAACAAATATGATCCCACTTAGATCATTATTTAGAAAAAACGATCATGTATTGGTCTTTTCTTTCAAGACTACGGTCCTTTAGCAGGGTCGTTCTTTCAAAGGGTAACTTTCTATTTTTTTTTTCCAATTTTTCTTTTCATATTTTATAATTTTGTGATTCCTTTTGCCGGCATAAAATGCTCCCAAAAAATGTGTTGTGTTTGAATTATAAATATTTATAATTATTTATACAAAATAGCTCAACTTCAAAAAAATTTAAACATGTCACATTACTTTTACTCTCGACCATTTGATTTACTTTTCTAATTTTATATATTTAATTAAATAGTCCACATTTGATGCTTTTCTTTCTACATTATTTTGAGGAAAATGAGAGATATATCATTCACTTGTAGACCATCAGATCAAAAAGGACGAACGAATTTGACTGAGAGGACAAACTTTTTTATTTACTCTGATCATTTGAACAAAATCAACGGTCTGGATTAAAAAAATAGAGTTATTTTTCAATAATAAAAAGTAAGTGATCTCAATTCCATTTTTTTAAACATGCCATGTCACTTGTATCTTTATCCTTATGAATTGTTTCTCTTCATTTATTTCGATTGGATGTCTCATATATCATACTTTTCTCTTTTTATTTAAAATATTTATATATTTAATATATCTAATGTGCAAAGTAACTATTAAAAATCCAAGTTGTTTTGTGTTTCATTGCATGAATTATCGTGCCATTAATTATATTGTTTACGTACCAACATGAATATTTATATTGTTAATTTAAAAAGATTACTCATTCCGAATTTTTTTCATATAATTTTACAAAGTTATCATCTTTTAATAATTTAACTTTCATAATAAATATATTCTTCAGAAACTAATAAGGATAATAACAAATCTAGTAGATATTTAGTTAGTTCATTTAAAAGGAATGCAATTAATGTCAGCCATCACGAATGTAAATTGTAAATTGGTATATGAAAACTAAATATTTTCTTTGTTTAATTTGATGTATTGATTTTCTGACCTTTTTAATTGTATATAGAATATATTCTAAATTCTACATTTTTTGACGTGAATATATTATTCTTATGCAAGAAAAGCTCAATACTTGGAGCATTCGTGGAATTGTAATTTTGCATAAATAATTAATGCCATAAATATAAAAAAATGATAGTTGCACCTGAGATATATTATATAGGATAATGTTTCGTAGATACTACATTTGATACCAACTATTGATACCGATTTTATTATGCACATTTAGTTGAGTTATGCTGCACATTATTTGAGTTATTACGCATGTTATACCATAACTATTTCAGTACAAAAAATAACATGTATAACTATTTCAATACAAAAAATAACGTGCATAATAACTCAAATAATGTGCATGATAACTCCACTAAAAATACATATAAAATCGATAACATGTATAACTATTTCGGTACAAAATATAACATGCATAATAACTCAAATAACGTACAGGATAACACAACTAAATGTGCATAATAAAATCGGTATCATTAATTGATATCAAATATGATATCTACGCATCAGCTCCCTATTATATATTTACTAAAAAATGTTTATAATTGACCACAAATGCTTATAATAACGTTGCAAAAATTATGCAAAATCGGTCTTCTTTTTTTCGGCCTATAACTTCGCCATTTTTAATACTCGAAAACCAAAATTATTTCCTTAAGAGTTCAAATTTGACATTATTGCAGACTTAATCTATCAGTAATTTGGTATTAATATTAGCTGCTGGTAGTCCTGTCAAAGATCAGTCGTTTAATTGTTTTTCGTTTCGTTTCATGATAAATGAAATAATTACGATCAAAGAAATTTTTTTGTTTAAATAACGAAATGGTTAACGAAAACATACTGTTTCGTGATTGTTTGTTTCGTAGTTTCGTTTGTTATTGTATATTGTTAGAATTGTTTTGATTTTAGAGAAAAACGCTATGTTGGAAGAAGGTGATGAGAGATGAGATGAATGATTGATCGAATGAGGAGATGCATGATTTAATTGTGGTGTATGATTAGAATCGTTCACCATTAGTTCATGATTTATTTTAGTGCGATGATAGAGGAGATGGATGAAGAGTAAAGAGAATGAGTTTGATCGTTCTGTTTTGTTCCGATCGTTTTGATCATTTTCTTTAACGAAACAATTAACAAAATAAAATTTCTTAATCGTTCATTAAACAAAACGATTAACG
>CAXKVX010005201.1:0-15640 GCA_964058865.1 Eleocharis quinqueflora
GATGTTGTGTTGCTTCAATGAGCAGAAGCGAAGAAAACGACTCTAATAATGTTGCCTATCACATTTCTTCTTTCTCTACTAGAAGTCTAAAACACAGCGCATACCAATATATTCTTTTTTCGGAGATAAAAATTTCATTTTATCATGATTTCTATTCTTTTTCTTTTTTGAAAAAGAGATATATTCACCAGCTCCTTCTCCTTTTTAGCTTTGTCGGAGCTAAAAGTAAAAACGTTTGAAAAAAGGAAAAAGAAAAAAAAAAAAGAAAAAAAAAAGAAAAAGAAGAAAAGAAAAGAAAGATAAAACTTACTCTCCAGTATCAAAGGAGTTATTGTGCTGGGACCCAAATGTCTGATTGATTGCTTTACATTTGCATGCACAACTGCTATATACTACAAATTTTATTGTGAGCTACAAATAGCCTGAAAATAAATGTTCTACATGTAACATATTGAGTTCATTCAAATTCAGGCTTTTCAATTCACTAATGTAGTAATATTTGCTAAACAGTCGGCCTATTTTGGACATTAATATTTAAAGATTCCATGCAATATAGCGTTGAGCATTACTAGGCTGTTAGTGGGCCTTTAGTTTAAATGTGAAGGCAGGCTTGTTGGGCTTAAACCTGTGAAATATTTAAAAACGAGTCAAATGTAAATATTAAAAGATTCATTTCAATGATTCCTCTTCTTGTTAAATGGTATGGAACAATGTATGTATCAAATTAGTTTCTTTGTACCACAAGAATAGAATTCATAATTTCTTAGATATTCATAATTTCTTAGATATTCATAATTTCAAACACACAACTTTGGCAAGGCTAAATGTAATTTATTGGATATTCATAATTTCAGAACATGACTAAACTTTCTTAGCTAAAATCTAGCATAACAAAGAAAATAACTTGTAGGCTAAATCAAGAAAACAACTTTGGCAAGGTTTAGCTAAACTCTAGCATAACAAAAGATGATTTGACCAGGCTGAACTGAGTTAATTAAGAAAATTATAAAACTTATATTTAATAAATGATTTGTTCTATATAATTACTTGCTAATAAATATAAATAAAACACAAATTGAAACCAAGGCTTTTATATATATATCAATACTATATATAAAGCTTGCTAAGTGTCAGCGTGTTCAATTTTTTTGATACACCGACACTTCATTTTGCTATTCAACTTGCATTGTACGTGTGTCCAACTTATCAGACGCGTGACACGTCATTAATGAGACACGTTATTAATTTCACGTCATTAATTTCACGCCATCAATCAATACTATATGTAAAGCTTGCTAAGTGTCGACATGTCACAATTTTTCTGACACTCCGACACTTCATTTTGCTATTCAACTTGCAATGTACGTGTGTCCAGGTTATCGAACACGTGACACGTCATTAATGAGACACGTTATTAATTTCACGTCATTAATTTCACGCCATTAATTTCAGTATAAATCATTAATAACATTAATTTCACGTCATTAATGTTTACACCTTCCTCATTTCATATAAATCATCATGCTTTTAAAAGAACTTAGGAAAAAAATGTATATTTGTTATTATATCTCTAATTTCAGTGAGACATATTTAACAAAAAGGTTGAAGTTAGTATAATTGTATTGTTTATTTTTTAATATAAAAAGTTTCTTCTTAAAAAAACAAGAAGCGGCGATACGCCACGATACAATTTCTAGTATATATTATTGTTAAAAACTTTTTTTCCATGTTATTAATAAATTTGAACATGGTGTCTAGTATGGACGATCAGTGACACTGCCGCTATCGCTTAGGTCGTGGATTTAAACACCAATGAACGTTGAAGATGTAAAATCTACAATTGTTTAAATAATTGAATGCTGGCCTAATCCATAATATAAAGAGGATCTTCAATAAAAAAAAAGTATATCATTAATGATATTTGTTGTTCTGAAAGTAAAAGAAAATTACTAAATCCTTTTGGCATTTTAGGGACGGTCGTTTTCGGAATCAGATATGGTGCCGCGCGGCATTTGTGTATCGCAGCATTTGGGTTGTCCAATATTTTTTTATCTCTTAGAGATTAGTGCCAAGATTTAAAACCCTCAGATTCTCATCGCTGACAGTCGTCGACTTTCTATAGCGTGCCCACTGCGTGATAGCTGATTCAGGTTTGTCATTTTCTGATTAAAGTTAAGAAACAATAAAATATTTGGAGCTCTTATACTAGTTTTGAGTGACTTTGGATATTAATAAACAAGGAACAGTAAAATATTTGCTTTATTACCATGCATCATTGAAATATAACCTTAACTTGATATACTTTCTAAGAGGTTAAAGTAAAGAAAATGATCTAATTGTTTAATTGTTCAAATAAGTAAAAACTTAATATTGAATGGAATCTTATAGTCTAATTTCCATTTAAGAGCACTAAAGTTATAATTGGACAAATAAAATATGATCCGAAGAAACAATATTGATCAATTAACAAAATAATCGATCAATTAATTGAATTTGACATCAAATTAACTATAAAATCAGCAAAGTTATTGCAGTCATATCTTACAATGCTGATATTTCACGCGTTATTAAGCACATCTCTCTTACAATTAATAATAGTAAAAGAAAATATAAGAATTGTGAATCAGTTATTTTAATAATCCAAAATCAGTAATCGATAATTAAAGAAAATAACTAAGATAATTTGGGAATTTTGATTTTCAATGATTCCAAGCATGAGATTATTGTTGGGGTGACGCTATTTTAAGCGCTTGATTTGTAATATTCAGCGCGCATAAAAAAATTCTCACTTTGTACCGATTGTACCCTTATTTACTATTCTCTTTTAATGCACTTAGATAATGCAATTAAGGAAAAACAATTAATTCATAATACCAGCCTTATTCACTCCACGGAACTTTTAGACTTTAGGAAAGAAATTTTGGCAGATTTCACCTTTCAAACATTCGAATAATAAGCATACAATAGTTTCCATTCATGTAATTTGTCTGAGTCAATAATATTTAATAAACTTCAAAAATATATGTTAGTAGGAAAAATAGTAAATATTATTAAAATAGGTTACTACTTTATGTTGCTAGACGCACATGTAATTTTCAGTTATTGTGCCATGAAAAAAAAATTATCTTATCATTTATCAATATGAGAATACATAAAAAGCAATGAAAAAATGTTAAAACATTAGGTTCAAGTTACAACAAAGAAATAATATAATGATTGTTGGTTCAGATATTTCATTAAAACTTCTAATTAGTTTGTCACATACTAAAGATGAATAAATTTATGAATACATACGAGATTTGCATAGGACAAATTAAATGAAAATTGGAAATGAATGACCAAAGAATAAATATATTAAAATAAATTTAGTTTAAATAAAAAAAATTTACAACTAATTATAACGTTAGTGTCAATGACTCATAAAAACTTCCAGGAATTTTAATTGGTAAATTGACGAAAAACATCAAAGTGGACACATAAAATAAATTTATCCAAGTTTTTAATATTATTTTCAAATCATTAATCAAATATTTGTTTAGAGAACATATATATGCCTACCTATTTGACATTTCCCTTTAATAAAAAGTAACATATGGCAATCAAGTCAAACATTCCTTTTAAATAACCTTTAACAATTCTCATTAATGGATATGGCATAAGCTTAATTAAGTTCCTACCGTAAGTAGCAGAGTATTAAATAAGGGTGAATTAGGTATAGATTTTTCTCTGCTCTCCATATTGCAAATGTTGCTCTTAAAATAGCGCCACTCTGGGTCTAATCGGAATGGTTTTCATCTTAGATATTTCACAGAGTGAAATAGTAATCGAATGGTTCACACAATTTTGAAATTCGTGCGTACAAATCTTAAAATTTTGTAAACCATCCGATTACTACTTCACCGGATGTAAATTCAGAGGGGACAGCTGAAAAGAGGACGCGGACACGAGAAAGACGGTGTCGATTTAGGCAAAATCATCGGTAGAAGAAATTAGATCTGAGCGGTGATGAAGAGTCGCCGTTTCTACGATAATTCGTGAAACAAATCTAACAAATGCGATATATAGGGAGAATTTTGAGCTTCTACATCAAATTAAACCGAGAGCAGATGGATGGCTCAAATTAACTCCGAAAATTTGAAAATCTCAACCGTTAGGCGTTAGGTGCTTAATAGTTAATATATAACAGAGATACCAACTACAATATTAATGTTCTAAAAAAATATTTCCAACTAAACAGACACTATTTCCATCTATATAACCTACTCCAGCATTTCCAAGCTTCATTTTTTAGCGTACTTCAATTTGTTTGGAATAAAAGACTGACTGTTGTTGTTGTTTTCTTTCATTAATTGAAATTTAAGTTGGGCTCTACTTTCGGCCCAAATATAACTTGAAATTTTTGAACCAAATAGATAGTATCCCTATGACCTCGGTTTGGACTTTGCACTCCACAAAAGAGGAGAGAAAATCAAGATTCTAACGTAGAATCTGATATTTATCATGATATAAAACCGAAAGAAAACCACTGGAGCTTCCATCTTATGAAATTGTTTAACTGATGAAAATGTTTCATCTTATTTAAAATTGGCTGATATAAGTTACTTCAAAATTTTCTATATTTGCACATCAAGGAACTATCAATTTAACATGTCACCTCATAGTGATAACTAGAAACGAATTTAGTACGCCCAAGAAAATTTTCAAATAACTTCGTGCCATAAATAAAACATTGACTTTGCTTTAATACAATCCTAGGTACTTTTGCAAAATGAATTCCCGCTGAGTGAATTTTGTATCCTCCGCTACCTTTTTAATTTATCTTAAATCTTATACCATGTACTAGTTATCATTTTTTTTTTCTTTTGTAAAGAAAGAATGCATTCTGCATGTAAGGAATATAAATTGTTGTGTCCCCAGTGGAAAAGTGACCGACATAAATGTCCTTTGCAAAGATAAATTATTTTTTTCAGATTTTTCAGAATTGGCAAGGAGAAGGGAACTGGATCTGGTGTTGCGCAGGATGGTGTAGCGTAGCACCTGGGCTGTCTAATTTTCAGTGATTGCATCAAGATTCGTGCTAAAATTTAAATGCTCCCCTGATTTTCATTGCTGGCGGTCGATCACGAAGCTAGCGGTACCGCGCTATAGCGGATTCGGGTCCAAGGAGAAGGCAATTACCTAATGAAGGTAGGTTACTAAAAAAAGAAGGGGAAAACACATACCAGGCCAATAATTATTCTTTTTTTAAGATGGGCCAATAATTATTCTTAACTGCTTCTGGCACTCTAAACTTCCTAATAGGGCAAATCAACGCATCAGAATTCAGATATTGTCAGGTTAAATTTTACAGAAAGCTCATGGTACTTGGAGTTGGTGTTTTGTTTAGTTATTAAATTAATGTTCTCTGATTCTCTGAAAAAAGATATATTAACACTTTATACATACCGGTGAACAAGCTAAAACGATGACTATAATGGAATACGATTTGTTGTGGCGCTGAGATGATGATGATGATGCATGCATAGGTCAATAGTCCAGGGAAAATGATTGAATTAACCTTTTTCCTTTATCAAAGAAGTGACCATCTATTTTTTTTCTATATATATGTCCCTCAGGTCTTTTTTTATTTGGTATATATATGAACAGTTGCTTCCAGTGGTTCATATCACCAAAAAGACATCAAAGAATGAGAGAATTAGGCAAAACATCTTCCAAAGAGAAAAGAGCAACAGAAAGAATGGAGCAGGTCTTATCTACCTCGCCAAAAAGAAAAAGAGGTCAAACTAGTGATGCTCCGATCATCGAGCGGGTGAGAAGGGAGAAAGCAACCATGTACTACACTGTACTTCAGTCATTGGTTCCCAATCTATTCCCAAAGGTTTCACTCTTTCTTTCTTAGAGAACACATTCTTTGTCCATCTTTTTATCTATCAAAAAGACAACGCAAAACTCTCTGTGTCAGGCATGCTTAATTTCTTCTGATGGTTCAGTGATATGAAGAGTTCCTGTGACATAGAGATGAAAATTTGCTGGTAAAATATTAAATGCTTTTGATTTCAGGCAACAAGGTCAAAGATAATTGATGAAACGATCAAATACATATATCAGCTTGAGGGTGAGTTTGAGTTTCTAAAACAAAAGCTAGAGGCAAAGGTACTGCCAGTCCAGCCAATTGAGCTGACTCAGCAGAACTGTGCATCCACAGTCAAGGTGACAGTGTCGAGAAACATGACAGTCTTCGACATGTTCTTTGCTTCACGAACCGGTTTGCTTACCAGTGTTCTACAGGTTTTTGTGGTACACCTCGGAGATGTCTTGACGGCCACCATTGCTTCTGATTCTGGTATAACTCATATCACAGTAACAGCCCATGTTTTGGAGCCTGGCGCTTTGGAGAAAATCAAGACAGATCTGATGCTTGTTTAGTTGTTTCAGTTAGTTCTTTTTTATCAACTATTGAGATGTTTTAGGATGAACTTAATCAGGATGATATATAAGCTTTATTTGAGTGTCTCTATGCTTGTAATCAAGTTTAGTAGTTTGACTTTCTAGTGTCAGATTCTTCTATTGGAATTGAAATTTTCTTTCCATTTGATATTTCTTTCATATATCAACCAGCTCCAACTTTTGCATAGCATTTATTAATCTGGTTCTCATTCTGATAACAATGAGAAATTTGGTTAATCTCATTTTAAGAGAAAATATTAAATTAGGCCTTTATGCAGCATTTTTTTCTGAAGAAATTTATTCAGTTTTCAGACTTATTAGTTGTTACAAACAGTTCTGCCAAGTACATTAGTACAAAGATCTCAACAAAGTATTTTACCTTTTAAGTGCCATATAACAAAAGCTCTGTGTAAAGTACAGAACCCTCTTTTTTTAAATCATGGTCATCCTGATTACATTTTTTCAGTATATGACGGCGCACCACTAGTGAAAGGGATCAAATAGGCCCAAAAAAAAACAGATATCTTATCTGTAGCAGAAGTAGAAACTTGCTAAATATAATCTCTTAGTACTATATATACTGTTTCTTTTGCAAAGATTAGCAACTGCAAAGGATTATAGGAAAAAAAGGCTACCAGCCTAGCTACCAAGGAAACCAACTACCAAACCAACAGGTTAATGATTAGTTTTTACTGCCAGAGGCACATTGCCATTGCTTTTTTTTTCTGAAACGAAACAGATGTAGGTGCACAGATTAGCTTATAACAACGCAAAAGAGAAAAAACATCTCTGAGACTGAAAATTTTGGTGGCCACTTCACTTGGAAGTTGGAATCAAGATTTTCTGTGTCCAATGAAGCAGAGCGCACCATGCGGCATACGAAGTTGCTATTTAGATAAGTGACATCTCAAAATTTTATGGTAAATATTACCAATGAGAGGACTACTTAGTATACTTCTACTAATGTACATAAAAAAAATCATAAATTTCAATTTGCTCTGTGCTTGATTAGAAGATGCAAAAATCAATTAAGCAAATTAACCAAAAAAGAAGGATTTTTGGCTGTATCGAGAGAAAGAGAGAAAGTGCAAGCGAAAGAAAATCCTAGACGAGGAGGTCGCATTGCCGGCATCCTATGCCTCACCTCCTCCCCTTTCTCCCTTGCTCCCTTATTCTCTCTACTCTCTTCTCCCCTCTTCTATTGCCTTTCCTCAATTCTTGGCAAGGGCTGGACGAGCAGTAGAACTTGGAAGAAGTCTTTTCAGCGGTCGAGCAACGGCAATGGTGATCTGTGCGACAACGACTAGATCTGTCAAACGTGTGAAACGATCACAAAAAGGGTAGTTTTGTTAACCGTTTTGTTTAATAAACATTTAAGAAATTTTGTTTAGTTAACCATTTCGTTAAAGAAAACGACCGAAACGATCGGAACGAATCAAAACGATCGAACTCCTTGCCTTCGCTCTTCAACCATCTCCTCTCTCATCACACTAAAGCAAATTATGAACCGATGATGAACGATTCTAACCATACACAGAAATCAAACCTTAATCTATCTCTTCTTTCTAGCAGTCATTCATCTTTCCTTTCATCACATTCTCTCATCATTGCTCATTTTTCTCTGGAATCAAAACAATTCAAATAATACACAGTCACAAACGAAATTACGAAACAAGCGATCACAAAATAATATATTTTCGTTAACCGTTTCATTATTTAAACGAACAAAATTTATTTGATCGTAATCGTTTCATTCAACCCGAAATGAAACAAAAAATGATTAAACAGGCAGCCATTGATAGCCCTAACGACGACAATCTGTGATATGTGAGATATAATTTGCTAGACGAGATTTGTGTGGTTGTGACCCCCCTCTCTTCTTCTCTCCCTCTTCTCCCCCCTCTTCGTTCTCCCTTCTCTTCTCTCCCCTCTCCTCTTCGCCTAAGAAAACCTAGATGAGGTCGAGTGAGCAACATAGATTGATATGCTTTGTATGATTCGTGTGCCGATGGAGATTCGGGCGATGTGTGAAGTGATCGACGATATTTGTGCGACAATGTTGATCTGAGCGATATGTGCGAGGGCGGTGAGGTGTGATATGTTTCTGAGAGCATGTGGATGCAAAGTGCACCAGGAGAGATAAAAGAGCAAAGGATTAAGGGGGTGGATCTGAGGGTGGAGACATTGCTGAAAAAAATAAGGAAATTGCAGGATCAAAGAAGATGAGGAGATTACAAGATGATGAGGATGCGGTTGCTGTGAAAACAAAGGTTTTACCAGTTGCATGATGCTAAGGATGATCAACACAAAATATATTTTTTCATTTTCTATTTTCAGATAGTTATTTGGGTTTGTGTGAATTTTTAGAGATTTGTTATCAGTTTTTTCTGTCAAAATAATTAAGAAAAGGAGATGAAATTAGTGCACTAGTATCTTAGATAGGGTACCAGTGCCTATAGTCAGATTAGGATAAGATGTAGGGTACCAATTAGGGACGGATTCATAATTTCCATCAGAAAGGAGGCAAAATTTAGGATTGTTTCAGAGATGCACAAAATGAGACTTATTTAAAAAAAATCAAATTATAAACATATTTTACAAAAATAATTTGTCAATTGTATAAATATAAAAGACATATTTGCAAAAAAAAGTGAAAGGGGGTAGCTACCCCCCCTAGCTGTTACTAGCTCCGCCCTTGATACCAATACCTTAGATAAGATTAGTGCAGGATGACTTGTTTGTTGGATTTGAGACAAGCTTTGAAGAGATGGATCGACAAGAACAAATCAGGAGAGAATAGAAGTGAATCAGGTGGATCAGAGATGAGAATGTTGCAATTGCTCAGTGTTGTGCAGGAAGAAGTGAGTGCTTGAAAGATGCTAGATGAATTTTGAACTATACTTTCTATGATTTCTTTTGCTAATTTTGAGAAATTTTCTATTTTTGTCCAAAAAAATTTATTTTTAGAAATTTTATCTTAGAACTTTTGTACTAGTTACTAGTACCACAAGATAGGAGTACTAGTTAGTGGTACCACAAAATAGAGATACTAGTGCTACACAAAAAAAAGAATGATAATAAAAATGTATAGAAAAAGATTATAAAGGGTATAATTTTGTATTGTATTTTGTTGTACTTTTACTTCTTTTTAATGAAAAGGAAGTGACAGAGTATTCCTCTGCTTATTTAAAAAAAACCAAAAATAATTGTTGATTTAACTTTGAATTCTTCCTTCTTAGCTCTAAGTTCGAGTTTTTCTTGTCAATAAATTCATTTAGAAATAAAATTAAACCTAGGTTGCACCGATACTTCAAATTACACCTTACAGGCGTATTGGATACATATCTGAGACTCTAGTGATGTATCAGAGAATCAATACTATATATAAAGCTTGCTCAGTATCGGCGTGTTCAATTTTTCTGACACCCCGACACGTTATTTTACTATTCAATTTGCATTATACGTGTGTCCAGATTATCAGACACGCGACACGTCATTAATGAGACACACATTAATTTCACGTCATTAATTTCAGCCATTAATTTCAGTATAAATCATAATAACATTAATCTCAGGCCATCAATGTTAACGCCTCCTCATGTCATATAAATCATCATGCTTTCAAAACTATTTGGAAAATATTGTGGGGAACTATTTCGAATCCCACAGCACAACGGATCCGAATCTGGTGCCGCGTGGCACAGTTTCGTACGAATCAGATGCTCATAAATTAATGTAATATAAGTAACGAACGATCGTGATTTGATTCAGGAGATCTGTATTTTTAAAGTTTATTTACACGAATCTCAACGCAATTGAATAGTCCAGATTCTCTGCACCTCATGTGCCGCCAGGCACAGGATCTAAACCGCTACACTAACCATGCCTTTTGTGCTTATTACAATGTTTCAATGTATATATTCTAATAAGGAATCAAAACATAATTTATTCTAGAACAACTTACTTATATACTTAAAAAAGGAAGGTTTCATACGTTATATTTTATATTAAAAAATAGTATATACAACCGCATCGCATCTGGATTCACAATTTAAAAAGGATAAAGTTTTGGTGTCCCAACTCTGCTCCTGGAATGTTTTAAAAAGAAGAATTCTCTAAAGTCAAAACGTGAGTTATGCACGAGACTCACACATCAATATCAACGGAGAAATGAAGGGACAAAACACATGACACTGTATCAACGTCCATTTAAAAAAGTTCTATATCGTCGCACCAGCACCAACTTCAGAACATGTGCAACATAGAATAAAGTCAATGCTCATTTAAGTTCGATAATATTAAATATAGGTAAAAAATATATATCATATATACATTATAAGAAGAATTAGACTGCTTGATCAAATACAAATCCTACGGTGCTTGATCATCATATATATCTCACAAAAGAACGGCTCAAATTTCAATTATCATGCTCAACAATTTATTTATACTAAAATTTTATAGGATACCAAAAATTTCTTATATTATAATTTTTAAGTACTTAGTTTTGCAATTTTGAAAACTTCAAAATAATAATCAAATAATCAATGCTTATACATAAAATAGCCCACTTTCAAAGATTCAAATCAAGTTCTTAAAAAATAAAAAAATAAAAATTTTAGTATTACATAATATTACGATGTAAAATTTTTATTAAGAATTAAAATTAAAATTTCAACCATTTGTTTGTGAAATTTGATGATCGAATATTATAGAAGTTGTGCTTGATCAAGCATCATAAACTAATCTAAAATAATATAAAGATGGATGCGTGTCGACTTCAAGTACACGTCGACACTTCAATCTGAATCATTTATTTTTTTCTGGTCTCAAATCCAACAACTAGACACCTACATATTGTTGCTCCCAATGATGCTTATTCACAAATACTCTTGAACTACAACTTTTTGCAATACAAAAAGAAAAATTACTACTCCTAACCGATAATTATGCAACACTTGACTAGATTTTTTTTATGGAAACACTTGACTAGATTTGCCTGCACTTGAATCCGCTTTGGATGATGGATTCTCGGACTTATTTAAACATCGTAAATTAAGATGTTAGACTTTGTTAAGTTATGAGGTTGATTAGGAGTTACCGTTGGAAGAGAAAAAGGAGAACGGGCAAACAAGCATAATGAAGTTGTATAGAAATAAAGACAGGCATCACCATTAAATAAAATGACAACATTCATTTAAAACAGAATCGTACAATATTAATGTTCAGCAAATTTATTCACTAAGGGTTTAAGGCGCTGCCTACTATAATATTTGAAAAGCTAGTTCGTAATATTGGAGTTCGCCGAATTAAAGATCTTGATTGATGTTGTTATGAGGGAGAGTTAATATGCACTACAATTTTCTTAACCATGATTTTTTCACTGGTTTTTCTTGATAATGGTGTAGTTGTGTGTTAAAAAAATAATGTATTTTTTTCCTTAACTAGGTTTTTTATCCCATAGGATTTTTTCTAGTAAAGTTTTAATGAGGCATATTCTTATGTAATGGACATCCAAGTAGGAGTATTATGAATGTAATGAATAGTCCATTAACTCTCAATATTAATCCTCATTTACCTCCCACTACTTCACTGCCATTGGAATTCATAGTCACCACTATGTGTAATTTATTTACTTATTTATTATTGTAATGATTTTTCATTTATAATTTGTAGCCTATAAATAGAGGCATTGTAATCTTGTATTGGACACACATAAGAAATATATGAATAAAAGATAGCTATTATTTACATTCTATCTTCTTTGTTTATGTTTGTTTATTTTTACTTTATAACAAAATCAAATATATGGTTATGATGTTTGTTCTTTTAAAAGATTATAAATCACTCATACCCATATCCTCATATTAGTATCAATGTGAATAATTGTCTGCTAATTCATATGCAAATATGAATGAAGATTTTAACAATAATATTATATAGTTCATTTGCATTCCTAGTTGCATGTGTAATAGCCAGTAGGGAAAGGCAGTAGTGGACTGTCTATGCGTATATATAGAACTTTCACACATATAAAATGCGAAATTTAAAAAAAATAATAATCTAGAGACGAATATACGCACGTCTCTTTTGTATTGATGCTGAATAGGAGCACTACCATCAAGGAAAAACCTCACAAACTTGTACTAACAATAAAATACACAGATATAGTAGTACAGCCTCTTCAATGATCAAGGGACTCGTGCACAATTTGCGCCTCTCCATTCACCCCCTCAAACAACCCTACCTTCACAAAAATGCCATCAGTTCGCATTGTTGACATGTCGCATGCACCGCTTCCTCCCGGGCCTTACCCTCCACCCGGTGAAATCATACCACTTTCTTTCTTGGATGCCAGGTGGATCCACCTGCGACAACCAGTTCAAGAGATCTTGCTCTACCCTGATTCCATACTTTCCTCCTCTTCTCTACATTTGTTCAAAACTTCTCTCACAAAAGCCCTGTCTTTCTTCCACCCTCTGGCTGGTAAGCTCACCTACTGGCATTACACAGATCAGCTGGTACTTGACACTTCATCCCCCAATTGCAGTGTTTCTGTTATCGAGGCAGAGTCTGACCTTGACATCCATTGCCTCACAAGGGAAGAAACCATTAACACTGAGGCTTTTATGAAGCTTGTACCTTGTTTTAGTATCGATAAGCTTCCCGCACCAGTTTTTGCTGTTCAGATAACAAAGTTCATCAGTGGTGGGTTTGCAGTGGGGACAGCACTCCACCACGCTGCTATGGATGGAGTTGGTTTTTGGAAGTTCATGGAAACATGGGCAGCAATTTGCTGTGCGAATGGTCTGCTGCTTCATTCGGGCATGCAGACCTCACATGACCGGGAAGTGATTCTGCATCCGCATAAGGTGGATATTGCTAGGCAGTTCATGAGGCTTCTGGCACCAGGTTTGCCTCAGGTGACAGTCTCAATTTTAACTAATGCCGAGTTCTAAATTGTATTCCTTTTTTTAAAGTTCAATTAATGCATCATGAATGTTTAGTGGTTTTACAGTTTACATTGGTTAACAAAATTATTAGCACTGAGCTTAAATGCATGACTTGAAATTTTTGCCGTCTTAGATACTAAGAATAAATTTAATATAGTTAAAATCGATTCACAAGTAAATACAAAGAGACCTTTTGAACTGCCTGTCAAGTGTCAAAAGACTTTTCATCTGCGCTACCAGTCTTGGGAACGAGACCTTCTGCCGCGCAGCACCGACACTGTGCGTGCTGCGCAGTAAATCTCGGCCTTTGATTTGCATTGAGATTCATGCAAGCTAAACTTTATAATATCAGACCTTTGAATCAAATCTGGGTCGTCCGTACCTTACAGCGCAGAAAATCTGGACCGTCCGTCGGTGCTGCATCGTAGAAGAATAGCTTCCACCAGTCTTGCCCCATATTAATATATTATAGAGGGTTCAGCTCTGGCTATAGATGCAAGGAAAACATCGAAATTTCACGTAGAGATTATGGATTGATGTCAACAGTTCAGACTAAGTATGATATTACTACATTGAAACTTATATGCTAGACTGCTACACCAGTTATCTCTTCAGAAAATGAGTGGTTGGATTTGATTCATTTCACTTGCGAGGTAAATGTGTTCATCCAATCATATCATACCGCTAGGTGTTACTGGCTGCTACCTCAAAAGTTATTTTCTCTACTGCTGAGACTTGAGAATCCACATTAAACAAAAGTACGAATAAATTGAAAGAAGCACAAGAAGCTTCAGTGAGGATATATGTTTGAAAAAAGCACTTTAAATTTTTTAGTGTTCTTACCAGAAGTTGCACTATGTGAGGGGATGGTACCTAATTTTTTTTCCAACTTGTTATTTCTTTTTCCACATACTGGCTGCGTATAGTTCAGTAACGTCAATAGTAACGTCCATTGAAATTAGCACAAAGTAAATTTTTTAAAACCTCATAAAATGCCAGAGGATAGAAACTGCAATTTATTTGATATACATAATTTACAATTACCTCCATAATTTTAGGCACCTATAACTTTTCCTTTAATGATTTCTAAGAAAATTTTCTTTTTGCGTTGATCCCCACCAGTTGCCAAAAGAACCAAAGTCATTCCTCCAAAATGGCCACCAACTTTCACGACGCACCTTCGACCTTGATAATACAGCCATTCAATTCCTCAAGAAACATGCCACTGTGCAATCTGATGGCAAAACCATCTTCACCCCATCAGCTACCGTTGCAATTGCAGCCCATACTTGGGTCAGTTTGGCCAAAGCCAAGCGCCTCCCCAAAGAGAACAATGCCACATCCCTTTGGCTACTTGTCGACCTCCGGGAACACTTCAAACAAGACAAAAACAGTACCTTATTCACAGGCAACTGCATTCGCGGAGTACAGGTCAGGTCAACTTGTGAAGACCTCACTGCTCCGAAAGGACTTGCTAATGCATGCATATCAATTGCACATATGGTGAAGGCTGTCAGGGAGAGGCCACTAGAAGGGGTGGAGAGATGGCCCAAAGAGTTCAAGAACCGACCGGCAGGAATGAATGTCATGATAGCAGGCTCAGCTAGGTGGGGAGCATATGACACAGATTTTGGTTGGGGGAGGCCGGGTCGGGTGGCACTGGTTTCAATGAACTTCGATGGAGAGGTGTCGCTGTTTTCTGGTAAGGAGAAAGGCTCAGTAGAGGCAACCATAGCACTTGCTGTAGAGCAAATGGATACCTTTGCGAAAGCATTTCTTGCTGGACTGACGCAGCAAGAGCAGTCTGCCAACCCTGGAATGGCGAGGTTATGATTGGTACATGAAGCATTTTGCTTGGATGGTTGGTTGTGTTAGCAATAAGTTTATTTATGTAATAAATAAACATACTAATTATTTATTTTAATTGCATTTATATCTGTTAATCGTTTTGACTAGTCAAATCTTTCATCATCTTCTTCTTACTGGCGAGGTTATGATTGATGCATGAAGCATTTTATTTGGACAGTTAGTTGTGTTTACGATAATATTATTATGTAGTAAGTTTTAAAATATACTAATAATTTATTATAATCGCATTTATATCTAATTAGTCATTTTGACAAGTCATATTATCATAACCCGGATCTTTTTACTTGCACCTTTATCCCTACTATACTGACACCTCTCTGAATACTCATTGAGGGGTGTTCGGATGGATGGGAAATAGTGGACATTGATGG
>CAXKVX010005202.1:0-21057 GCA_964058865.1 Eleocharis quinqueflora
GAAATATTTGAAGGTGTGAATGGTGATTTCGCCATAGGTTCATGATTCCCACAATCCACATGTAAAGTTGCTTATTTTCGTCAAATTCAGTAATTTTTCATATTTGTACAGGGACTGATCCAGTCAAAGGCCAGGAGCCACAAAACAATTTTGTATATTGGAATAATTTGTTATTTTTTTACAAAATAATTATGTATTTTGTTCACTTGAAAAAAATTATAGATTTTGTGATTTCCAGCTCAACTACATACCCTATAGGTGAGTCAGCAACCACAGTAACGAACTAATGAAAGATGTCAAAAATGTTTCTAATCTCTCCACAATAGTCCCTGTAATATTTCACACGTAGCATGATAGAGATTCCCTGAACTCAGCATTCCTGATCTATGAACTTTTTAACAAAAAAATTAAAGCAAACTAAAATAGTACAAGTTTTTTTTATTCATACTAAAATAGTACAAGTTCTGCTCCAATACAAGTATTTTTTTTTAATCACTACAACAAAATTCTGCCAACGGTTACAAATCGTCTTTATCGATGGTTATGCGACTGTTGTTGTTTATGAGATTGCTGAATCGTATAAAGAATCATTGACAAATGGATGTTGCTGAAAAAAAAATAGTAATTTAATATTCGAGATAAGACATTGTTATTTAGTAAATATCAGTTGTCTTAACTCCTCACGTTTGCATGCTAGAACAGTACAAAAAGAAAAGATAAGGTAACAATTATTCTAAAATTGAAACTACATTGAAAATTACAAGTTCGTTTTACAAATGTATACAAACATCAGTATTCTAAAACTAAAAGGTTTCTTCTTCTTCTCCTCCTCTTCCTCGGGTTTCTTCTTCTTCTTCTTCTTCAAAGTTTCAGTTTTTTTTTTCTTTTTTTGAAAACTTGGCAGCAGTTGCCAAGGTGTTGTTCAAAGTTTCAAAGTTGCAGAAATGAGAAAAAGAGAGAGAGACTATGGATATTTGAGTAGAGGATAAGAAAAGTAGAGGAATTTGGAGCCTTAGATTATATTTGAATGTATGGTGTGATTGGGGTAGGTAGCGATCCGTGAAAACTAAATTGTGAAATGCTATTGGTCAATTTAAACAGCCACATATCGTGGGTACTTGTTTCTCAATTTCTATTGATCAGAACCTATGGCAATGATTATATATTAAAGAATCGTTGCCATACATACTGGAATTTTTTCAGAAAATTTGAGCAAAATTATAACCAAAAAACTTAAATGTTGGATTTGGAAGCTTTAGAAGGTTCCTTTTTTTTTGTCAAAACAAAGTCGTTTTGCCAGTAAAGTTGTGCGTCGTGTTTTTCGTTTCCGAAAAATGCTCATAATAGCGAATCGGAGTTACGAGTCAAAAATTACGCATGTTTGAAGATCAAACATTATTCTGTGCTTCTTTTTCGTCAAAACTAACATTTAAAATGATTACATTTTTGTCAAAAAAAAATGTTATTGGCCCGTTTGAACAGCCATGGATAGTGCGCAGGTGCCTGAAACAAAATTTTCTTTGAAGATAAGTCAACGGTTATTGGCGCAAGTGGAGCTACGCCTACGGTTATTTTAAAAACCGTTGCTCAGCCTAGAGTTTTGTAAAAATATTTGAAAAGAAAAGGTAACATTTATTTTAAATTACCGTTGGCGTAGCTCCACATACAGCAACGGTTATTTAAAATAACTGTTATCTTATTTATTTATTTTGCACTTATGCCAACGATGTTTACATTTTTTAATACTTCACAGGGTAAATGCTATTTTGATATTGCCATGCGAGACCTCTGATCTATATACAATCAAAGACAATTAATGATCTTCATATTATCATATAGTTAAGATGCTGTATGATACTCAATTTTTTTAAGTACGTAACAATCTAAACATCCTTAAGGCTTATGGCATAGTCTTTAAAATGTTTATGTCTTTTGAATTTTTCTTTTACAAAAATGCTAGTAACTTTTGTTAACATAGGCACTTTATTTCATACAGTTAAGATGCTGTATAAACCCTACAATTGATCATACAATTAAAATTTTATTTTGAAAAAATATATTCTATTTGAAAGCGAAGGTAAATAGTGCGGTCACAGCAACTTCATTTGGTCAAGTTACATGCACTAAATTAATATGATTAATAGTTTGCCATTTCTGGCTGGGAAAAAGAAAATTATAAAGCCATGACTTAAACTTGTTTGTGATAATGTAAAATAGTTATTACTATATTTTCAAATGATTTATGATTTTTTAGTGTAATTATGAAAACTTCTAAATCAGAGCTAATTGCAATATTTTGATTTTATTTGTTTGACATTCAATGAAATGATGTCATTTGTCACATATATGTTGATAGGAAATTAATTATTTTCGCGAAAACGTTGGTGGGATCATGTTGACAGAATTAGTATTCCCGTGGATGTCAATTAGTATTTTCGTAGAGATTATTTCCATGGAGTGCTCAGTGGCACGAGCCATGGCCCATTAGGGAAGTTATTTTTGTGGAAATATTTCCGTAGATATATTCACGAAAAAAGTTATTTTCGTGTACTTCAACGAAAATAGTAGTATTTATGTCGAGAGTTATTTCAATGAATTAATTGCGTGGTAATTTCACGAAAATAAACTCTATTTCGTGATTACGTCCACAAAATAGTCTTTTTTTTTTCTTTCAGGTAATAACTCAGATTCTAGAAATGTATTAAAGTAACGCACTTATGAATAATCCATTGAATGTTAAATAAACTTTTAAGCTAACAGCCAATTGGAAGTGGATTATGACTATGATGCATGATTGATTTTTAAAGTAACAAGCTAACTATATCTTTATTTTCTGAGACTAAGATGAAGTCAAACTTACTCAATTTTAAATGGCAAATAAGTATTGAATAATGTTTCGTAGATATCACATTTGATACCAATTATTGATACTGATTTTATTATACACCTTTATTTTAGTTATCATGCACATTATTTGAGTTATTATGCATGTTATACCATAATAATTATTTCAGTACAGAAATTAACATGTATAACTATTTCATTATAAAAAATAACATGCATGATAACTCAAATAATATGCACGATAACTCAACTAAATGTACATAATAAAATCGACAACATGTATAATTATTTCATTACAAAAAATAACATGCATAATAACTCAAATAATGTACAGTATAAATAAACTAAAGATGCATAATAAAATCGGTATCAATAGTCGGTATCAAATATGATATCTACTAAGTATTTTTAGCCGAATTTAATTGATCAAATCCGCGATTCTCCACATAAAAGTCGGAGAATAAATATTAGACTAAAACAGTTATTAAATTTCGTGCGAAGCATATACAAAGAAAAATACGAATTCAAAATAACTTCGTCAAAAAAATTCAAATTATTTGTCCAACAATATTCTACTTCTTTACAAATTATTCACAAAGGAAAATACAAATATGACGAATTAATTATGAATTCTTCTGTAATTAATTAACAGTTTTTCGCCAAAAAAACTTACTATACATTGGTATGATTATTATTTTCTAAATGTTGCATTGTTTGTATATTATATTTTTCTACTATCTTTTTTTTTGTTTTACTTGCAAGTATAGCATCAATTGTTTGACATTTATTACATGATTTACAATTAAGTTATAATCAGTGGCAGATTCAGAATTTCATTCAAGAGTAAACACAATTACATATAAAAATAAAAAATATTTAAATTTCTTCTAAAATATTGAAAATCATTAAAAAGTATGTTTTACTAAAATTAAAAAATAAGTACATATACAATATAATGACACAAACAAAATAAAATCAAGATGTTGACGGTAAATCGAGTCGGCCTCTACGGGTCTTCATATTTTGAAATCTTTACATGATTCTTTCATTATCAACACGTATAATGATACGACACGCCGATGTGTCAACACTTCACGTGTTATCACGTGCGTATTGAAATGTATGATAGTTTTATCATTTTCTACATGAGTAGCAAGTGAAATAGAAAAAAATGGAGATGCTCTTTAACTAGCACCTAGTAGTATTATAAGTCATGACTTCAACGAGCATGCACCATATTGCCATGATTTTTCATGATACATTTTTTTACAATGAACGCAGCCACAAACTTCAGAAACACGAGTTGGGCTTATTTATAAAAATGGGCTAAATTATAATTTGGACGATACATGTACGTCGACAAGAAATATGTAACTCAGCAATTATGCATTAATTATTATAACTTCTTATTGATTTCTAATAGTGAACATGTGTAAAATACGATGGATAATGCGTAGAAAGTTTCAGTATCATGTTTCTGTTATTATTCAGCACAACAGACCTGCAAGTTTTAAGGTGCAGTAGGAAATCTTACACCATGTTTGGCTTAAACACAGTGATATAGACTGGAGTAACAGAAACAATAATTCATCAATTTCCATACTTGTCTTGGATTAAATGAAAAACAATAATTCATCTCGGAGACTAGTGTTGTCTGCTTGTCTGAAAAATTTAAGCTCTTGTCAGAAGTCATTTTTGAAGATGTTAGAATCATACACACCGGTAAATGCCCAAAATTTATTATCATTTTTATTAGGAAGTACTAAAGAAACAAAGAAAGTACTTACAAAGAAAAATCTATTGCAATTGCTTTCATGCACCTTCACCAACAACCCTCCTATCGGGTCTACTTAGAAGCCCAACCACTGCCAACTGTCGTCGATTCGCGACAAGGCCGACCGGACGACTGTACGTGGTGAGTGGCGAACAGTAGGCGACGACTTGTTCACGATTCGCGAGGAGCTACGGGTTCGAGCGGCAGAGGAAATTTTTCTTTTTTAGGTTCAGCGTCATAAATTTTTTTGGATTTGTTTTTTTTCGCGACTCGACTGGAAAGGGAACAGACGAAATGGAGCACATATCGTTGCTGGTGGGTTTTGTTTGGAACTGAACTAATAGGCTGAAGCTGTATCAAAGATCAGAGGTAGACATTTTTGTATTTCAAAATTAGCCACTCTATTAAATGATCAATAAACTCTCTTGAATTTCAAATTTAGGTGTAAATGCCTATCCTAAAACATGATAGATCCGGCTTGATTATAACTGACACACTTATCTGAAAACACTATGCGATATGCGATAATTGTGCTTCATGCATGATTCGAGTTAAATTCAAGCAGTATATGTATTCTTATATATTCGACACGTGTACAGATCAATTTTCATCCCCTAGAATATCCGTAAATACCAACTTTTTTCGTAAAAATTCCAATATGAGCTAGAATGGGAAGATGGCATTGAAACTCGGATCATATAAGACACTGGAATAAGAATAAGAATAAGAATAAGAATAAGAAAAGCGCATTAACCACTCTAAAAGTGCAATGCACGTACTAGCCAAATCGAATCCTCCCACTGGTGATTTTTTTTTTTTCCAGAAAGTGAAAGATTCTTCTGAAATTTGGGTCCTAAGTGGGAACCAAATTTGGTGCTTGTATAATTTTTTTTTGTTTCTTGCTTGTTTCGATATGGATCGTTCAAAATTCATTTGACGGTCAAAGTATATGTTTTCTGAATCAAATCACAGTCGTTCGTGACGTCGATCGATTCGTGACGGTCGAATCGAAACAAACATGATGATCCTGCTTGGCTCAAATACAAGCAGCAGATTGGAATCCCCTCAGTGGAGGACACTTGAAGCATGCAGTTGGATTAGATTCGTAGTGCAAACAAAGAAGGTATTTATTAGAGTTGCAAATGGATATAATCGGATAGTGGTAAATTTATGCATAATTCTGAAATCGCATGTGCTTTAGTGAATATATGTATATAGAAATAGACTAATTAATATGAAAATATTTGCACTTCAGATATAATTTTTGGTATAAAGCTTATACGAATTTAAAAAAAAATGCAGATATAATAATTATCTGAATTCTTATTTACTTCCAAATCAACAAACCGTATTTGTATTTGCATATATCATATTCGGATCTAATACAAACGGAAATATCTGACTAGTTTCCACCCCTAGTATTTATTTAATTCTTTATTTACGTATTCGTAATATATTATCTGAATTTATTTGTAAATTTAAATATTCATAGAGCAAGATTATGGTAATATGTATATGTCCATCACTTTTGTTCTATGCGGCTATGCATATTTAATTTGCTCAATAAATTGAGATTTAAGTTGCTCAATAAATTATTCATACTAAAATTTTGAGGAAATCAAACTTTGTAATTTTTGAAGCCTTTCTATTTTTAAATATTTTTAAAAACAGTCCAGAAAATGATACTTTGTATATTAATTTTGCGTTGTTTTTAAAATATTTAAAAAATAGTAAGAAAGCTCTGAAAATTACGAAATTTGATTTCCTACAAAATTTGATATGAAAAATTTATTGAGCAAATGCATAGCCGCATAGGACGAAAGGAGATGTCTTATGCATATTACCATAGTCTTGCTCATATTCATTAGCAACTTCATAATTAGAAAATGACGCACATACAAATACCGATTTTTTTATAAGAAAATACGTTATTGATTTGGATCGCTGATATTCTCATAATTTGTATTAAAAAAGAACATATCTTTGCTATATATTAAGCATCTTGGATGGTCATATCCGACAACAGTAAGGAATGATTTAATCAAATTTCGGAATAAAAATTAACCACAAATTATCATATTATGACCGAGTGATGGTCAAGCTTTAATCTTACAATATTTTTTCTTCAACATATTCGAGTGTTGTAATCTTGCCAGAGATAATCCTCTCTTCTATCCAATTGTAAGAAAAATATTTTAATGAAAATAAAATATATGTTGGTGTATAATTGATTTGCATTAATTATATTTTATTATTGTTTTTTGATACTATAATACTTATATTCACTAATAAACTGTTGTGTTTAGAATGAAAAATAATATTTTTAAGCAATTAATGTAGAATGATACGATGCTTCTTTTGAAAATGTGATTATATTTAAATACAATAATTTTATTAAATAAGTCTCGTAATAACGTACATGCCTAATACCAGTATATGTTATAGAGCATCTTCAATCTAGCAAATGAAATTAATTGCTAAATGACAATTATAGAAATTTTAAAAATTAAGCAATATATTTCTACATCGGTACAACCAAGCAAACAATTGAGAATTAAATACTTCACTAATAAGAATTAAACATTTGACTAACTCATATTTAGAATATTAAGCAATTATTTCCTGCAATTGCTAAATAACTAATAGTCATACAACTCAACAATTACAAAAATAATTGATACAACAGCATAAGCAATTCATAAGTAATTACGGTTGGATATCCGAAGTTTCTCATACGTCCATAATATCAAATTGACAAGTTTTCAATTTGTGCGTCTAAATTTATTTTCTCTATCTTATTGTTTTTGAAATACTTTTGTATTTGATATAATTGCTATTCATCATAAAGATCAACTCATATACGTAAATTTTTTCTGTAGAATTATATTATATCATTGCAATTACTTATTTCAATTATTCGTGAGAAGTTTTGAAATATAAGTTAGTTTTTCTCCTTCCCCTTCTCTATCTGAATTTGTATTTGTTCATCTTTTATTTCGTATTCATTGTCCTTTTAATTTGGTGAATTTAATTTTAAATTGAATAATTCGTTCTAAAATTCTTTCAATATTCATATTCTTATTTGCTTACAAATAAGAATATAATTTTTTTTTGAAATAAGTGGAGAGCGTCTACCACTTTATTTTCTTAACAAAAACGAAATATACAAAACTCAAATAAGAATATAATTTTGATGTTATTATTTCCTTTTCCGAAAAAAAATTATAATTTCCGTTTACGTACATTCTAATTTTTTTCCTAGAGTAGTTGAGGAACAACATGTGATTAGAAGTATAAATGAGTCAGAATATGACCAGAATTATACGGAGAGAATGTTTACCGGATGCAAGTTGAGGTTTCAAATTGGCAACGTAGCATGTATTAATTTCAAAAGTTCATTGGTCTCATACATTGTTTTGTGAAAAGGGAGCTAATACTTAGATAGCATATTTGATATCGACTATTGATATCGATTTTATTATGTATCTTTAGTTGAGTTATCGTGTACATTATTTGAGTTATTATGCATGTTATTTTTTTGTAATGAAATAGTTATACATGTTATTGATTTTATTATGCACCTTTAGTTGAGTTATCGTGCACATTATTTGAGTTATTATGCATATTATTTTTTTGTAATGAAATAGTTATACATGTTATTTTTTTTACTGATATAGTTATGATATAACATGCATAATAACTCAAATAATGTGTACGATAACTCAACTAAAGGTGCATAATAAAATCAGTATCGATAGTTGATATCAAATGTGGTATCTACGAAACATTATCCTTGTGTGAAAAAAGCAACTTCAAGAAGAATATTTCGCCTCCTTTTTTGAACCAAATTTTTTTTTATTAACAAAAAAAAATTAAAAAAACACAAAAATGGCAAAAATCAGATCAAAA
The DNA here is from genome assembly GCA_964058865.1 of Eleocharis quinqueflora. NCBI lineage: Eukaryota > Viridiplantae > Streptophyta > Magnoliopsida > Poales > Cyperaceae > Eleocharis > Eleocharis quinqueflora. The sequence continues at coordinate 8,528 of CAXKVX010005202.1, forward strand.
TCACCAAACTAGCCATTTCGGAGTCTGTGATTCCGGAGTTATTCCGAAATCTCTGGCTCCGGAATAACTCCGGAATCACAATCTCCGGAATAACTCCGGAATCCATGATTCCGGATTTATTCTTTGCACAGAGTTGCGGAGTGACGTTAGTTTGGATTATTTTAATAATAAAAATATTAATATTTAAATTAATGAGTTGGGTTGATTTAGGTAAATTTTTGTAACGAATTTGACTGCGCTTATCGGGATTATAACTAACTTTTTTTATCGTCGCAAATCATCGAGCTGTAGATATCCGAGTCTACTTCCACCACGTTCAGTCCGATTTGCGATCGGAGAAACGAGCGATTCAAAATTGATTCTGACACAAACACATGATAAAAAGTTACAAATTAAGATATAAGTTGATAGTGGAGCCAAATTTTAGATGCGCGTTTCTCCGATCGCAAATCAGACTCAAAATGGTGGAAGTAGACTCGAATATCTACAATTCGATGGCTTGCGATCATAAAAAAGAATTAATTATGATCCCGGAGAGAGTAGTCGAAGTTTGTAGAAACAAAATGCTAATCATACTCAATATTTTTTGTAACAACTTCAGCTCAGCTCGTCGGCATCATAATTAGTATTTTTTTATCGTCGCAAGACATCAAGCTGTAGATATTCGAGTCTACTTTCATCACGTCGAGTCTGTTTTGCGATCGGAGAAATGAGCAATCCAAAATTGAATCTTACGCAAAATCATTATAAAAAAGACTAATTAAGATATATGTTCAAGATGGAGCGAAATTTGAGATGCACGTTTCTCCGATCGCAAATCGGACTCAACGTGGTGGAAATAGACTCGGATATCTACAGCTCAATGATTTGCGACGTTAAAAAAAATTTAATTATAATCTCGATAAAGGCAGTCGAATTCGTTACAAAAACTTACATAAATACAACCCAACTCATCAAATAAAATATTAATATTTTATTAATAAAAAACTCAGAGGCGTTGGGACAATTGAATTGTTTAACTATTAAACAATTCAAAAGTTCGTATAAATTAAACTCCGGAATCACTAACCGAACTCTGTGATTCCGGAGTTACTCCGGACTCTGTGATTCCGGAGTTACTCCAGACTCTGTGATTCCGGAGTTTCTCCGGTGTCTGTGATTCCGGAATGGCTATTTTGGTGATTTTGATCCGAATTTTGCCAGTTTGGTGTTTTTTTAATTTATTTTGGTTAATAAAAAAAAATTCGGTTTTTTGAAAGCCATACAAGTTGTATATAAGTATTTCAAACGACATATATTTCTAATTTTACGAGAGAAGAGGCCATTTGAAAATAATAATTTTAACATCTTATAATAATTTATAAAACAATTTAAATGGACTTTAGTTTAAAGTAAAATACTAAGTATGCTATTAGCCACATAGATATGCTAACAAGTAACAATTAATTTAATCCATATGTTTAAGTATTGTTATTAGCCACAACATACTTTGTCGAGTCCGACACTAGTTTTGTCGAGGGATTTAAGATCATGTGTCAGAATTGTGAAAGGGCACAAATTTGGGAATTCATGTTGTCAACAACTCATTAACGCGATAAAAAAGAGCTACATACCCGTTACTACTTAATTATGTCCTCTTGCGCACAACATGCTAAGATATGAGAACAAGATATATATGTTAGTTGTGATTTTTTACAAGTGCATGTACCTCCGGTCACTTCTAACTGAATCGTATGTATTATGTTTTCTTTAATCTTATTGCCAACAAATCTTTGACCCGTTTGAAACTCATATTTTTGCTCGTTCCGTTATGCTCTCACCGTATGTGTATTTTCTCTTAATCTTCTCTCCTCCATGGGGCTTAGATTTTAGAGGAGAAGAGGAATCCTTGTTCAGCCGCTTTTCAGCTTTTGTCCATCTCTCAACAAAATATTTTAACGACTTGTAAAATGTTATTTCAACAAGTGAAGTTACGGATAACTCATGTGCTTCTTTGAAAACATTATTAAGGAGGTTCGTACATTTTTGTCATCACGCCCGATCTACGACCTCCCTCATTGAATGAAAGAGTCCATAAATTATATCACGGTCGATTGTTCTTATCGAAGTCGTTAGGATCCCTACCGATATCCTCAAGCCATGTTGCCGCGTCGGGGCATTTTTCGCGAATATGACCGAGCCTCGTGAGAAACTTGCTCTTTTGATTTTGTTTCATTGCTTGCCTCAAAATAGATGTTAATTCTTTTTTGTAAATTCTTTTGTGAAATTTTGACATATGTGCCATGAACATTATCGATGTAAAGCGTGTCCATCTTGGATACTCCATCATATGTTTATCTGACTGAAAACCCGCAAGATACTTCTGTGACGATTTAAGAGTATCGTCACAACTCGTGATCCAACCACTTTCGTACGGACAAATTTCATAAAATCCTTCCAAAATTTGTTGTTCTCGGTGTCAACCAAAACGAATGAAAGGAGCACCAACTGATCTTTTGTATTGAAGTCACATGCAACTAACATCTGTAGAACCTAGGGGCCTAGGTACTTAAATTATATTTCGATCGGTTCAACCTAATAAGGACCTAATTGCAGATTTCACAAATTATGGCAAGCAATTCAATTGAGCAATTCAATATGCAATTCTAATTGACTCCCTAATCAAGCAATTCAATCACAACTCAATTCAATTTGCACACAAATCAATCAATTAAACTAATTGAATCGAGTAAATATAAATAGAGATAAGGAAAGATAAAATGGCTCAATGCGTGTTCACGGAGTTCGACTTGCATGAATGCCTCGCCTACGTCTCTGGGTCTCTAACGCCCCCGCTTCTTGCGGTAACAAGCTCGGTCCGCTCCACTAAACAAAAATCTGCTTTCTTAGCGTACAACTTCGGAATTGGGAGCTCTCTTACACACACCGGTGGAGCCGCTAATCCTAACCCGATGCCGAACTCTATCTCGCTTACACACTTACACACTCCAATCCTAACCCGATGGAGAATCGAGCCAACTTTCTTGAACTCACTTACACACTCTGATTGAGCTCAAGGCAACACACACTCACAAAAATTGACAATTTCTAATTGAAAGAGAATCAAAGATAATCACTCAAACAAACTAACTCTTTAAAATCCTTAGATTAGATTTAGCTAATTAAACTTGGGATTATGAGCAAGGATTTGGCTATAGGAATAAAGCTCAAGGTTGCTGATAATGGTGTTGGTTGAATAGAATAGAACAACAGAACCAATTGTTGAGAGATAAGGGTTTATATAGGGCTCAATTATGACCAAAAGCATTACTGCGCCACATAGCGTTATAATGCAATTTCATGTGTAAATCATAGCGTTATAACGCTATCTTAGATCAGGACAAATAATATTGCCATTGGATTTTGATTGTATAATTTCTACATAGCGTGATAACGCTAAGCTATGTACAAAACATAGCGTTATAACGCTATCTTGTGTCAGGACAGTACATTTGACCGTTGAGATTTGTCTGGCGTTATAACGCCATGTATAGCATTATAACTCTATACCAAAGTGGTATAGAAATTTTCAATACATGCCAATTTTGGCACTTGAACTTACCTTGGCGTTATAACGCCAAGTATGGAATTATAACGCCAACTCTCTGAAATTTTGTTTAAATTATTTTGCTACTAATTCAAATGATGTTTTTGATCAAGTAAAGTTTATATTCTTAAACTTAAATTATATCTAAGACATATTCTTGATGTTTTGAAATTTTTTTGAATCAATTTCTATTTTAAAATTCATTTTTAACATTTCAGCATTCTAGCATTATAACGATATATCTAGAGTTATAACACTATATCAGATCGATGTAGCGTTAACGCTATATCACAATTATAATTTGAGCAGTAAGGCTCCCCCCTCAATTAGTGCATTCTTCAAAATTATGGTGCCATAAATAACAAGTTTATAAATATTTTGCGAAAGTGTATTAGGGCTAATAATTTTATGAGCTTGTTTGAGTTTTCTAAGGCACAATTCACAATTAGCTCCCCCTAAATATATGACAATTAACATTTGAGGGGTTCAATTTACAAATTTTCTAAATTTGCCCTTTAGGCACCCACGCAACCTTTGGTTGGTTGCTTCCCTTCCTAAGAGTGCACTCTAGTGAAATGTGGTCATGCTTGCAACAATAGTTGCATATGACACTAGTTGGAGGATTACCGTTTGCATTTAACGTGTTGGCATTCACAAACCTAGTTTATAATCGCTTCTCAATTGTTGTGCCTTGTTGTTTGATTGGTACACTAAATTAAAGTTTGGGGCACAATCTTTGGTTTTTTATTGTGTTTCACACCATATTGAGCAATTGTATGGCGTTTTGGTTCATATGCCCAACCGTTTGGTCCCCTATAGTATGCCTTGTTGTACCATGACGGATTGAAATACCTAGATACCAGTTTGATATGACTTTCATTGTTGAATCGGTAACTAAATGAATGATTTGATTTATTATCCTTCTTTTCTTGGGTTACCACTGTGAAAATCATGCACATTAGGATAAAGCTATTAAATCCGTGATTTTTTCTAATATTTTATTAAAAAAAACCTGCAAGTTGATAAAAAAAACATGTGCTTTTTTAAACTCACGTTTTGAAAAAAAAAATCAAATAACAAACATTATTGTAATAGGATTTATTTATTTATGAAATAAGGAAGCACTATAACTGGTTTTTTAGATCTCTCTCATTGAGTCGAGGTTTGTGCTCAAGAAAAGTAAAAATAAAAACTCAATTATTGTCCACTTTATATAGGCCAATAGGATAGTCATCTAAATTGTCAAATTGAATGAATAAACCAGTTATTTATCTAATTATTAATGAAATTAACAAAACATATAAAAATTATTTTGACATAACATTTTAATTGTAAGATAATGGATATATTCTCAAATTATTATTCTAAAAATCATATTTGAATCATTAATTTTAGACCTTACTGAATAAATTTCTCATCAAGAATTTTTCACTATGTTTATTAACACATGTGAGTGTTAAAATAAAATGATAGGCCGAGTCATATCTAGTGTAGTGGTAATGAACAAGACTTTAACGAAGAATGTCTCGAGTTCCAGTATCAGTAGAAACTATTTTCAAAGGGAATTTCAAGTTTATTTGCTAGTTTGTTTGTGGGTATGTGCAGTGGCGTAGTCAGAACGTCGAGTTAGGAGAGTCGATTTGCAAGTATTGTTTAATAATGTTATAAAAATGTCAAAATTTTATTTTGATCAAACTATACAAATTTTTAATAAATTTTTAATCAAAATTTTAGCATTTAATTAAAAAATTAAATAAGGAATTCAAATTTTCTAAACCAAAGGGGAGCCGGGGCCCACCCGCCCCCTAGTTCCGTCACTGGGTATGTATTATAAACCTATGGACAATGAATAAATAAAAAAAGAATGATAGATATTTATTTATTTGTACACGAATATCTTCAATTTGAGTGTCACAATAAATCTGGATGAAGTCTTATTGGGAGGTGTCAGCCTCCAACAAGCAAGAAAGGTGAAGTTAGGTTTATGGAGAGCTATCCTGCCTATTATAAATACACGATCTTGCACCAAGGTTTTAAACCAAGCAAGCATATATCGTATTCTCTCTCTCTCTCTCTCTCTCTCTCTCAGCTGTGCTTCGCTCTTTCGTGTTCTTCCCTTTTAATACTTCAGACTATCAGGTATCCTTTTGTTTTGTAGAATTTCACTTGATTTGTTGGTGTAATTTCATGATACCAACACTCCAAAACCTTGAAAGCATGTAAATTGGTAATACCCGTGATGCCTCCAAAGCATGCTTAAAATATCAAATGCAGGGGTGTACGTAATATTTTCATCATATGCAGGGGCTGACATGAGAAATCAAATCAACTTTCTCTCAGATTTCGTTCCTACAATTCTAGTCGATTTGTTCCATTTCTTTTAATATTTGATTTTTTTTCATGTTCCGAAATCATTTGCTAATTTGAATAGGTGCAAGCTCAGTAGAGATTTCGATCATCTCAAACTACCAACAAAAAATTATGCAATATTTATTGTTTCAAAAATCTCAATTGCGCCAATATATACAAATGAGAAGTTCTTTTTGACACATCCATCCTCTATTATTAAAGATTTCTTAACAGCATGAAATCTTTATGTTCGTTGAAAAACTCATAATTTTTTAAATCATTATAATTATCTATCACTAAACTTTATGCATACAAAGGATTGATTTTACGTGTTACGAATCTGTAATATTTCTCATTTCGGAGGATTACAAAGCATTTTTTGTCAGATACACCCTTTTGATTTCACAGCTTTTGAAACCTCCGTTGCCAAATTAGCGGAAGTGCTAATTGATTCCAACTCAGATTCCACGGTATATCGGAATATCCCTTCTCTTTTTAAACCAACCTAGGTAATCAATTTCTAGAAATTAAAGGCATAAAAAAAAGAAAGAAAAAACGAAACAAGAGATCTCAAAGGAGAAAAGAGGTGCGTCAACTTTTTTTTGAAAACGATCCTTCCCGAATCTTCTTCTTTTGCTAACTATAATTTGTGAAAACAATTTTAATGCTTAGTAGTTGACAGCCGCTGTCAAGAAAAACAAATTAATGCTTAGTCGTTTTCGAGTACTGGTACTTGAATTAATTTGAGTGTTCTTCTTTGAATCGAATTTTTTATATTCAAGTTGGTGGGTTGTAATTGCTATAGTTTCTTTGAGAACACATTCAATTCAACTGAAACATGAGGGTTTTGTTTATAATTTCAGGAGGTGATAAGTTAGAATGGATTCCTTCGCAACTGGAGCCAAGTTTGAATGCCTCCTCTTTGGTAAGTCTCGGATTCTTTTGATTCTTCTTTCTTTATTGTTTTTGGTTTGTTACTTGTAACTTTTTTGTATCTCCCTTTTTGGCTGGGGTGAGAAAGAGTCTGGTTGTGATTGTTTAATTGGTTTTTTTATTTTTTTATCATCCACAAGCGGTAAAAAGATAAAATAAAACATTTGCTTTATATATTTATTTGATATTACAGAAAAATAACAGTGAATCTATGTGCAGATATGGATGATACTCTCTATCCAATGAGCTCTGGCATCAATTTGGCCTGTCGCCAGAACATTCAAGGTATAATAATAATACTTTTTTTCAAGAGAATTTCAACATAACTTCAATTGACAGAAGAAAATTCCAAATTGTGTTATTACTTTATTTTATATTATTTTTTTAAGATTACATGGCAAGCCAACTTGCTATCGAAGAGAGTGAAGTACCAAAGATGTGCTTGGATTTGTACAAGGAATATGGAACAACCATGGCTGGCCTCAAGGTTTGCTAAATTTATTGATTAAAGGAAAATTAAAAAACGAAGAAACAAAAAACAGTTTCTCAAAGATATCGGATTCTGGTTAATGCAGTGTGCAGTATGGTAGATAATACTAAGTCAGTATGAAAGCTATGCAGTAATCTGCATCTACAAGTATATAGTACAAGACCAAAGTGAATTTGCTGTAGAATGTAATTAACGCTATGTGCAGTACGGTAGATATTAGATAATACTAAGTCAGTGTAAAAGCTATGCAGTAATCTGTATCGACAAGTATAAAGTACAATACGAAAGTGAATTTGCTGTAGAATGTAATTAACACCTCAATTTTTTAATTATTTTTAACAACTTTTCAATTATGTTATCATTCATTTCAGGCCCTGGGATATGAGTTTGACTATGATGAATTTCATGCAAATGTACACGGAAAGTTGCCGTACTATAAGCTCAAGGCTGACCCAGTCTTGAGGCAGCTTCTCCTTTCAATGCCTCAAAGGAAAATTGTATGCTCCTTTAATTAACATTACTGAAGCTTTCTTTAGTATACCTTTTAGAAGTAAGCAACAGATTTACATATTTTACAGAAAGAAGTGGCACGTATACATAGCATATTTGGCAATATAGGATTTATTTGTTCAGTTGAATATGATACGCAACCAAAATAACCTAATACCAAGCTTTTAAGTGATGCTTGTTACAGCTGCTATATTTCCTTTTGAAGTTCTTAATTTTCCCTTTTTTATCTTTGATTAGAAATTTAGAATGATTTGTAAAAGAGAGAAAGAATGCAATCTCTTGGGAATCTTGTCCTCTTCAGTGGGGTTCTTATATTCAAATTTACAATTGTAGAATTAGTATGTTAACAGATTTATATTTGATAGTGCTATAAACAGAGGCGGAGTTACATGAGACCAGGGGGTGGCAGCCGACTCCCCCTGGAAATTTTTTTGCAAAATAGTCTTGTGTATTTGGAAGATTTGTCAAATTTTTTTTTGCAAAATAACCATGTATATTTAAAATTATGCATCATTTTGCCCCTCTCTGAAAAAAAAATGATAGATTTTGGTCTCCCTGACGGAAATTCTGAATCCGCCCCTGGCTATAAAACATAAAAAAAGTTGGTTTATATGACATGCTGATACCATAATTAATCCACCACTTCATCATTAAAAACTAAATGGTTCCTCACCACTAAGGAGTGCTTAAAGCTATTGTAAATTTGGGGAAGACACCATGTCGGATTGCAATTGACAATCTAATATGGGACCCTATATAAATTAATTATATTTTTTACCTCCCTGCAGATTTTCACTAATTCTGACAAAGCACATGCCGCTGAAGTTCTGACCAGATTGGGTCTTGAAGAGTGCTTTGAAGGTGTTATATGCTTTGAAACACTGAATGAAGTTGGAAAGTCAAAATCCGACACAAGGATTCTATGTAAGCCCAATTTAGAAGCCATGGAGGCTGCAATACAAATTGCCAACATTGATCCAAAGAAAACTGTGAGTTTATATAGTTATTAATGCAAAATTCGTTGTTTATTATTTATAATGTTTTTTCAATAAATTCCGGTTATCTATTAATACTAATTTGCCTCTTTTGTTACAGATTTTCTTTGACGACAGTGCACGCAATATTTCCACAGGGAAGGCTGCTGGGTTTCATACTGTTGTGGTAAGTTTTTAAGGTCATTGCTTTCTTAGAGGATACTGAAAAACAACTATGAACAACTCCGTTAACTGTTTGTTATGCTGTAAAGTTGAAAACTAGAACAGATGTATTATGGCCGTACTCATATTGTTCAAATTAGATGAATTAAATTAAATGTAAAGCCTTGAAGATAAGCAAAGTTAGATTTTTGCAGCTTCTCCAGTTCCGGAGTTATCAGACCTTTTTATACAAATGCAAAATATAATAAGCTTTTTAGTGGTGTTGTTCTAATACTGTCATGTTGTTCTAATGCTCTATGTAGGTTGGTACCTCAATATTGGTACCTGGAGCTGACATGGCACTCGAGAGCATACACAACATAAAGGAGGCGCTGCCGGAGATATGGGAGGGCACCAGCCAATTGGATTCGGATTCAGTTATTAAACCAGCACCTGTGGAGACTTTTGTGCGAGCCTAACTAGCCATTTACATCACCTTTTTGGAGTAAATGGGTTAATTTGTGCTCCAGTTGTTACTTCCAGATTTAGTACTACTGTATGTTGTAACTAGGGATTGAGTGAATCTTATTTCGTTCACTCTGTTCCTTGGCCCCTTAAATATTGGGATGTATTGTATCCTAAATATTGAATCCTTACTGTCTGTTTAAGAGAACTATGTTATCTTGCGGTGCCTAGTTTGCATTAACGATTCTGAACAAATTGTATAATGCTAAGATAATATATTATGAAAATAGCACGTTGAAAGACAAAAACACTTCTTCAGTGTGGTTATATATTGTTAAGATTTGTATAATGTAACTTCATTCAAACTTGTTTTAAAATTTGTTGCCTTTATTTCACCTGAAGTGAGGCTCTCTATGAAGTATGAACTGACTAGTGACTATTACTAATAGGCATTGTACATGTCTCCATTATACAAGTTACTTCATCAGACAAATTATTTCAATCAATAAAAGAAAGCCCAGATTTCAATTCAATTTCCCGTAAACTTCTATGTCAATTAAATGGGCTCGGCCTGATGTACTTAAAAAGCAAATCATTATGGGCTTGAATTGTAACCAATTCTACTTCCTATTAAACCGTTCAGTATGTTGAGATCAGGCAAATAGTATCTTCCAGATATTAACTTGTAGTGTTTTATACTTGCAAGTATCATCCGGGAAAAATGGAATCCGTATCCTCTGGAATAATGCGGGTTCTCGAAATGGTCAGCGCACAGTACTGTTACGTTGTAAATTTGTTGGTACTGTAGCAAAAATACCGTGCGAACAAAACTCGTTGCTGTAGCAGCAGTGAGAATGCAGAAATGCTCACTGTTGCTGACCATTTCAGCAGATGTGAATTTGGAAAAATGATAAAGGATGTAAGTATCTCCGGATAGCACTAGATATAAGTATAATAAAGCAAAAAAAAAGGATATTATCTTGTAAAGACTAAAGAGGGAAATAAAAAGGCATAAGCTTGTTATCTCAGCAACCTCAATCGTTTTAGTTGCTACTAGTTATTACGACAAATATAGTGATACTCTCAAAAAAATTTATCCATTTACCCGTAATCTGATAATCTCACGACACATCTAAATTCAAATCTAAAAATAAACTTAAAAAATCCTTCTGAATATAATATTCGTACAAGCTAAATTTTATAATATCATACTCTCTCTGAATCAAATCTGAACCGTCTGTAGCCTACAACACAGAGAATCTTGAACGTTCGTTACTGCTGCGCGGCAGAGAATCCGCTTCCGTTAGAAAAGGTCACCACCTACCGGTGACTAGTACCACTAGCACCTTCAAAGTAATTTCGGGTCGGATCTTATTTATTATTTATCCGGTGTTCAGTTGTTGTAATTGGGTCCCATTCTGGCGTCCTTCAGAAATTAGATACCTTCATGTTACATGTACCTTTCTTCCAGGTCAACTTTGGAATTTTGTGGCAATGGGGCTCACATGATGGCGCATAATTTGTTCATTTTTTTAATATTAGAAATTTAATAAATAAATATAAATTAAAAAAGAACACTCCGAAAGTTCTAAAAAATAAAAGAATTTGAAATTCGCAACACAGTTTTTTAGGAAAGCAAGATATTGTCAACTTCGATCTTTACGATACAGAACACACAAACACGTATCGACAGTTTTCTGACACTTTTTGTAAAGATCATTGTTGACAACACCAGTCTTTACACTAAAATGAAATTGCACAGTATTGTCAATACCGTTCAATAGAGTTTGTGCTTCCCTATAAAAACCACTTTCGAATCTTTCACTCTCATTCTCCACTAAAGAATTTCTGTAAAATTCTCATTTCCTATAAAATTCTCTAATTCACAATAAAAAAATTCAATTCTCTATTTCACAACCAAAATATTTTGTTGGCAATTAAAAAAAATTGGAAGAAGTCACAAAATTTGTAAGTTTTTGTTTTCACTGTTATAAATTTTTATTTTATTTTTAGTCATTTTAAATTTAATAAAATTATACTTTCATTATTGAGTGTATTTTATAATTATTTTACTTGTTAACAATTTATAATTGTTGGCAAATCAACTTAAAAATAATCTAAAGAAATAATTTCTTCTAATTATTCTAAAAAATATAGATATTATTCAATATTACTTTCTAATTTGTGATTTAAAATTTTTTCTTTGTATTTTTTACTGAGAGGACCTACAGGTGTACATTATAATGTAAGTGCTAAATTTTTATTTCATGTAACTGAAAAATTATTTTGATGAAGTAAAGAGACAAACTTATGTCGAACTGGACCTACTTTCGAGGCAATTAAAGAATAACATAAGTGCAGGCCTACATATTGCTGCTCCTCAATTCTATTTTTAAACTTGTCGGGTGTAGATAATGATGTGATTTGAAAGTTAATTATCTAAAATGCTACTTTGTTGATCAATTTTTGCATGTCGGAAGTAGTTGTTGAGTCAACACCAAATACAAATAATATCAGTTATGACCCAAATCTCGATAGTATGCCAAGAAGTAGCTACGCACCGTCTGTAGAGCAAAACAGTACACCCGCAAATGAAGATAATCTCAATTTTGATCAAATCTCGGCAGTATGCCAGGTAGTTCACATGTAAATAATGTAAACAAAGAACTAAGACAAGATGCTGAACTAGGTCATGAATAAGATGATCACTCTGATGGTTCTAACAACTCGGGTGATAGTAGTGATGATGTCAACATGAATGATATCGAGACTCAGCTAGATGTGGAAGAAATTTTGAAGCAGTGGCGACAATCAATACCATTCATCAATCGGGCTACGAAGCATTCTTGTCAGTCATTCAGTGATCAAGAACCAATGCCATACGCTGATCATCGCTTCTTTAGAGATGTCTCTCGGTTCGACGATCAACTAACAGAAGGTCAGACTTTTGATACTAAAGACCATGTGAAAGAAAAAAATCCTCGAAATTCATATTAAAAAAATAGAGAAATTTATGTGCAAAATAGTAATACAAAAGTGTACATCATGAAATGTAAAAATC